>CAJHQP010003332.1:0-69268 GCA_905132765.1 Moricandia arvensis
GCATTTGTTGATCTTCATGTAGATATGGCCCTATTGTACTTGAAGACAAAGTCTTTTAACAGAAGACTAGTGTCATATGGATTCTCTTCTCTAAAATGTCCAAAATACTCTCTCCCTTTCTCTATATTTTCTTTAATATCGAAAATTCACTCCCAAATAAGAGAAAGTTTATTCTAACATAACCTCCATTTTCTTGTCCATTCAGAATCAGCCAAAACTAAATCATCTTGTCCCGATAAGGCCCCTTTTGGTTTTGTTGGAGCTGGAGTCATCTTGCTATGATTATTACAAAAGATAATCACCAACACGCAAGTTACCTCTTCCACCATTTATATTATCCTAAATTTAGTATATATTCATTTTAGCATGCTTTGCAGAGGAAACCTTTTTTTTAGAAAAAAAACTTTATAGAAAACAACCGTTTACTTGCACAGAAAAGAAAACTTTTGTTGAGTGTAGGATACTTTGGTCAATTACTGCCAAGTGGCAACCATCCAAACAGAGCCATTTACGGCAAAGTTTAATGAAAAAGATATATATATTTTAGCCCAAATAGGAAAGAAAGAAAAAAAACTCTCATATTCTTAGTAACATATTACATTTTTAACAAAAATAAATAAAAATAGGTCTACAATATTGCGGTAGAGCAGAGTATTTATATCACCCACGAGCCTTTGCTTTTTTCATCACTTCTCTTCTCTCTTTCTGTTTTATTTCTGGAGACATTTGTCTGATCTCAATATCATCATCAATCACTATTACTCAAACAAAGCCTTGAGAAATAAAAAAATGATACAAGAGAAGGAACATGACCTAGTAATATATTTAGCATAATGGTCAGATCACACAAGCAAGAACCACGCGTCTCTACAACTTACATCCGATCTCTCGTGAAGCAACAATCTTCCACCACCATGACTACTACAACCACTGATACCAACGGCGACAAAACGCAAACGCAAACGCAGACGCACAAGAAACAAGTGAGAAGAAGACTCCACACGAGCCGTCCATACCAAGAGCGTCTCCTCAACATGGCCGAAGCTCGCCGCGAAATCGTCACCGCCTTGAAACAACATCGTGCTTCCATGAGACAAGCCGCCAGGGTTCCACCGCCTCAACCGCCGCCTCCACCTCCTCCTGATCCATTTTCTTGGTCGAATCCACATCTCAACTTCCTCCTCCCAAATCAACCCTTAGGGTTAAACCTCAACTTCGACGACTTCATCCAAACCTCGTCCTCTTCTTCATCATCATCTTCTAGTTCATCTTCATCGTCCTCATCGATGTTTCCAACTACGAATCCTCATGTCTACTCCTCTCCTTCACCTCCCCTTCACACCTTAGCCTCCACATCAGATTATTTTCCTCATCAACCGCCTAAGCAGCTGATGGAGTCGGAGAACAACGTGGCGACGTCAGCTTGGTGGTCAGAGCTCATGATGAAGACGGTGCAGCCGGATGTAATAAAGTCGGAGGATGATGACGTCTTCCCAAAGTTCAGTGACGTCATGGAATTTCCATCGTGGTTAAATCCAACAGAAGAAGAATTGTTTCATCATCCATACAATATCACTCACCATTACTCCTCTCAGAATCCACCACTGTCCTGGTAATTATCTTATTTTAAGCTCAATTAATTAAAACTAATTAAAAGATTAAAACGTTTATTATAACGGTGTTGTTCTTCCGGAATCACCGGCGGTTCTGCATAAACTTCAGTGATTTGAGTTCAGACAGAACACAGAACCCTTTTGTCTTTTCTTGTGTTTTTTTTTTAATTTCTTCTTGGTTATTAATTAGACTGTTTGATTAAAAATAAGAAAGAAGAGGAGAGAAACTTGTGGAATGAGAAGGATCCACATCGGTTTATTGCATGATCTGAAGCTGTCCGTTTTGTATTTTTTTGGTCCAATGATAAATATTTTGCCGACATCTATAAAACACTATCCTTACCACCCCATTTTTCTGAACTGTCCCCAAAACGGACCTTGACGTCATCCCAATAATAATATTGTTGAGTATCATTTGCTTGTATTATTTTTGAGTTTTTTTTGCTAGGTAAAGTGTTTATCTTCATTCAATATTTAATTTATTTTTTTTGGTAATATTTGACTGGTATGATATTGTTTTATAGTATGGAGATTGGAGAATTTGAAGGCATGGATGGAGGAGACGACTGGCTTGCTTGAACCACAAAGATTTATTACTGTTTTCTTCTTCTTTTTTCTCAGACGTGATGAATCAACTCTTTGGTTCTTTTCTTATTTCTTATTTATTTGTTTTCTTTTCTAATTTTTCTGTTTTTGTTTGGAGACACAATTTAGAAAGACATTTTGAAGTTTTAAGAATAACATCAAGCCTGCGAAGAGAAATGATAGGGTTGGTAAAAGTCTTATGAATGGTGTTAATTTTTTAAGAAGTTGTATTACACTTCAGCTAGATAGAGATCTCAGAGAAGACTTTTGTCTGAACGTTGATATACTCTTCATATGCATCATTCACTTCATCAATGTCCATCTCATCATCATCTGATATTATATCATCTTCATCTTTCTCAAATTGAAAGATGACTTCTATCTTCGTTTAGATGCGTGCGAGTGAGAAAACACACTGAATCTCTTCCCAAAATACAGTCATACAGAATAGCAAGTACAGTGAAAAATCACTACACAACCTTGTTAAAAAAAACGAATCATAAAATGGAGATGCGGGGCATCGAACCCCGTGTCTCTCGCATGCAAAGCGAGCGCTCTACTATTTGAGCTACATCCCCATCATGAAAACAATTACTTACATCCAAAATTAAATAGTTTTATATTCCACGTGTGAAAAAATGTGCAGACTCATCAATAGATAGATTAATACTTTAGATCACCTCCATTAGGAGATTTTAAAACATATCTCTTAAGAAAAGGATAAAAATAAATAAAAGAAAAAATACATTAAATGATAGAACCGCTGTCTTAAACAGTCTCTGAAGGATTGCTAAGCACCCCTAACGTGGCTTAATGTTATTGGCCAAAGCCATTTCAGCAAGAAGAAGAACTTCGCAAAGTGTTTTTGTTTTTATCGTGGTGTGTGCTAAGTTTGTATGATTATTTATATCACTGCTTCTAACTCTTTAGTGTTTTTTTTTAATTATTATTATACTAAACTGAAACATGATATTAGAGAGATGATTAAACAGCTAATTTCGTTTTCTTTGTTACTTCGAAAGTTTCATGCATTATGTTTTCACCAAAAAAAGAAGTTCTATGCATCATCATGAATTATATCTTCAGAAACAAGGACTATGCGTTCGGTGCAATACTATACTTAAATGCTCAAATCTTTGAATTAGAATCAAAGCATATATGGTGAAAACATAATGAATTTTTTTTCATTAAAAACCGTTTACAAAAACTTGGTACAAATCAATATTACAACTAATCGGCGTTTCTTCGTTTATACATTTCTTTTATGTTTGTTTAAAATTTCTAATTATAAGTTTGTATTTTTATTTTTCATATGTTTCTATGTACTATTTGTTTAATTTTTACAAAATCCAATAATATATAAATTTTTAAAATATTTACATTTAATAATTCAATTTCTAAAAAAAAAAAAATTTAAGAACCTCACAAAGGTTCTTCCATTGAACCTTCCCAAAAGAAATTACATTAATAGAGGTTCTTAACTTTTTAAAATACACAATTAACTATTCAATTAAGTTTTAGAACCCATTAAGGGTTCTAACCAATGGAGGTGCTCCTAGGTCTTGTTTATCCTGGTTTATTAAAGTGGAGTTTTTAACTTAATTCGACTCTTTATAATTTTTTTTTATCTTTTTTGATTAAGAGACGACTCTTAAATCTCTTATTTAAGAGATGGTTCTTAGGTTTTTTTAGTTAAAAAGTAAAAAATTTAAAAAAGTTAAGAACCTCTGATAAAAGACTTCCAATAAACATATCCTTAAATCATACGGCGACAAAGAGAAAGCTGGGCGAAGGCAACGATCACAACAGGTAGAGAATGCGGTGTGTGCTTGGTGTCTTCTTCGTCTGGTTGTATCCTATATGGGCTCAATAAAGTCCATTTAGTTCTCTTATGGGTTTCTTCTATCCCTGTTTTATAATAAGGGAAAATTGATAAAAATAACTTAAAACTTGATTTTAAATATAAAAATGTACTTCAAATTCAATCAAATGTAAAAATAATCCAAAAAATTATTGAAATGGATTATAAATCAATATAAATATTTCTTTGGACTCATGATTCTGAATTGTTTTTCTTGATGTTTTCTTAGGCCAAATTTTTTAATTTTAAAGCTTGCTAATCTTTACAAGAGTCTGCAGGAAAACATGATATATATCATACAAATACCATGCAAGATTTAAAACTATAATCTTTCTAGCTAAATTATCTCTCTTGCTAAAAGTGAACCTAGTTAAAGTAAACCTGTCTCACCATTTCCTAATAATGGTATTATTTTATGTAACTTTGTAACCGTGGATTCGTTGTTCCGTGGTTCAGACTTCAGAGCGGTAATGACTGTCATATCTTTAACATCATTTATCTTAATTGATGTTTTTAATTCATAACTTAAAGTCGTGGTTTGAATTTTTTTTTTGTCTTGATGTCTTTGATTTGAGTCATGTCATGCCCGAGAGATGTGATTTTAAGAAACAACAAAACGAACATCATCACGGATTTCATAACAGGGAAATGAAACTGATCATTTTATTTCATTTTCCATCAATAACTACTTTATATTGATCTTTTAAATCTGGGACCATGCATAAACGATTTTTTGACAAAAAACCAATTCTTATTTGTCAAGAAGACGTAAGTGCTCGAGGATGATATATCTATAGTATAAGTTTTAGTCTTCTAGAAGGTAGTATATCGTTTCAAAATGTCCATTTAAAATAAATATCTAAGTCTAAAAAATGAATTTAAAACGAGTACATGTTTTTTTTTTGGTAAAAATGAATTTAAAACGAGTACTTGTTTTGGACTTTCGAAACCGTATAGGTTATTTTTCGTAAGCTTTGTTTTTGTAACGAGTCTGCTCTAAAAGCATCTCAAAAAAGAAACTCTATTTTGAAGTTTCTCAAACTCTATATTTGAAGTTTCAAAGTGTTCTTCTCCAAAACCAAAACTTCAAAACTAACTTCAAAATTATTTGTATTTTACACTATGGTCCTTATATTTATTTTAGTTAATGAAAATTCATAAAACTTTTATAAATAACTAACACATATATACAAAATTACAACAATATTAATTAATAAAACTTTAAATTAAAATATAAAACTAGAAATAGAAATACATAATTAAATATTAAATTACAAATAAAATATTTCGAAGATTTGGGAGCTTTCGGGGCAAATTTACCAGATTATTAGTATTGTTGTAATATCTAAATTTCTATAATAATTATGTCTTTATGTACCATTTTTAAAAAGTTTTTAATTCAGTATGTTTTATAATATTTTTGTTGTCTAATTCTACTTTTAAAATAATATAAAACTTATTTTAATTTTTTAAAAATTTTATGGGTAAAGTTTAATTTATAGATTTGGATTTGAATATTTGTGAGATAAATTTTTTAAAGATTAAAATGATAAATAAGAAAATATTTAAGAATAATAAATAAGATATGTAAATGTAAGGACCAAATTGCAAATAAAAAGATGAAACTTCAAATTTGAAGTTTTGGATGAAGTTTCACTAACCAAAACTTCAAATTTGAAGTTTTGAAGTTTTTTTTTAGAAAACCAAAAACTCTATATTTGAAGTTATAGAGTATCTTTTAGAGATGCTGTAATTATCCTCCATTTAGTATTGTTTTTCTCAAATTTGATGTTGGTGTATGTGTTAAACATCCACATTGACAGTTTCAAAAGAATATAACCCATTTCTAGCAAAAGAACCCAGCAACCTTTTTTCACAAGGTTGTTGAAAACGTTCAAAAGAATAGAACCCATTTCTAGCAAAAAGCAACAACCTAGAATATCATCTGCTTGACAAAAACATATTACTTTATGGGCTATATATTGAAAACGTTCCCCTGTGGATAGCAGATAAGAGGGAAGAGCTCAAATTACTTCACAAGTGTAGCTTTCATGAAACGTGCCACGACGCGATGATATGATGTTGACCAAACATGTCAATCAATATAACTATAGATAAATGAATTAAGTCATTTATAAATGGCAAAAAGGACTTGAAATGTACCGACCTATCCACTTAAAATTTTTATGCCTTGCACTATTGTTTTCTTTGCGTATGTAGAAAAGAGTTAGACCAAAATTATAATGGTCTTTCATTTTACCAGAAAAGCGTCACAAAATGAAAGAATTTTTTTAATGATACATTATTTTGAGAAGAAAAATGAGTTTATGAATAATAGTATTTCAATTTTTTTAAAATACTATTCATAAACTCGTTACATTTTTATTTATAAATTGCTTTTAATTTGAGAGAATAATATTTGTAAACCTACTTTATTTATAAATTGATTCGTCAGCTTATATAATTTTGTTTTGTATGTAAAAATTTATTATTTATGTTTTTAAAAAAATTATTAATATTTTCATGATACAATAATAAGTTTGTTTAAATGCTGTATTATTTTATTAGAAATTTTTATGTATATAATAAAAATATAATGAAACAAATATTTTTGGGTAAAATCTCTTAGTAACGTTTAAACTATAATCGCTCACATCCACAAACTTTCACAGCCGCAACCATAAATGCTATGTTTACACTTTTCAAACACTAAAAAGAAAAATCGTATGGGGGTTGCTTCCCTCGGAACTCTGGTTTCAAATATATCAGCATTGTATTGTGGTATTAACTCAATTAATGTACGTAAATATTCTAATTGAGTTTTTATTGACTTATATAAAGTAGTTTTGTATAAAATTAATAATACTAGGATTTTTAGATTTTATTAATTTATAAATTACTAATTATTAAAAGCATCTTATTTGGATATATATTATTTAACGTATATTTTATGTAAAAATGAAAAAGAATACTTGATTTATTGATTTATGATATATGTATTGATTAAATTTTATAAATACAAATTTTATGTTGTTCTTATTTGATGTATAAAAAATATATACCGTAAATGTATTTATGTGTAAAATGACATAATAGCATTTATATATTTATAAATATAAAAAAGCTAAATATATATTTCACAATAAAATTAAACTACACAATATATATAGTTTATATTTATACAGACTTTATGTATATAGTCCCTCTGTTTTTAAAAAACTTCATTTGATTTTTTTTTGTTTTTTAAAAAAGTCATTCTACATTTCCAATGTAATTTTTATATATAATATTTTTCTTACTTTTTCAAACAACCAACCAATTTTTTTTGGAAAAATTGTCAAAAATATCACTTTCCTTGTACCACTTTTCAAAAATATCTTAATCACTTTTAACCTTGTTTTTAAGAGGAAAACACACTTATAACCCTTGAGTTAATTAATCTAATACTTAGGGTTTAGAGTTAAGGGGTGGTGTAGGTGGGGGTAGGGTTTAAGAATGTAAAATTTAGGATTCTAATTAATTTTAAAAAAATTGCCTCTTAAAAAATGATATTTTTGAAAATGTCTTTTTAATAAAAATAAAAATGAAAAGTGATACAACAAAATTGGTAAACTTGAAATTTCATTTTTTTGTTCGACGTCCCTATGGTTAGATCAAGTGGTAGACGAGTTTAAGGTGTTCCGGAAAACCGCTCTATCCGGCTGGATCTATTCTATATGAGAAAATAGGATACCGCATTTTTTTCGCTTCCTCGACGAGAAAGTTTGCACGCATATTTCTGTACTGAAAATCAATCATTGTCTCATATTTTATTTTAATCATTTTTGTTTAAATAATTATATATTAAATGAAGGCAAATGAATATATTTTATCGCATTTAATATGCGTGAAATGAATCTTAAGTGATACTTTTTACGAACAAAGGAAATATTAATTTATGTTTATATTGGAATCATATATTTGCATAAGTTTGAAAAAAAATTATCTTATCGAATTATGGCAAATTTTAAAATGGTCAAATTCAAAACCAATTTATTGATTTATTGTTTAATTAATTTATCAAGTATTAATCTATAGAAGTCTAGTGTATATATATAATCTCTGGTGATTCAACAAAAAGGATATCAGTTGAAACTGAAGTAAAGTAACAAAAGTTGAATAGAAAACGAGAAATCGGCCAAAAAAAACACGAACTTTGCACGAATTGCCAAAAGAAACCTATACTCGACCCTGACCAAACAAATATTATACTTTTGTTGAATTTTTAATTTTATTAAGAAACTTTTGATTGACTGGCCAATTTGACACACCGTTAATTCGCAGTTTAGACAGTGTTAAGTTTCCGTTAAATCTTGCCAGAAACGACGTCGTTTTACATGATTCGAAAATAAAAAACGTAGACCCCTGGATTTGAACCCGGGTTGGTTAGGTCAAATGACATGGTATTCTACCACTAGGCTAGTGTTACTTTCATTGTATTCACTAACATAATTTCCTTTATTGAGTACTAATTGAATATAAAAAATCTCTAAAAAACTTAAAAATACCTTTAAAATTACAAAAAATTGAAAAAATAAAGATTATTTTGTAAAATTAATTTTGAAATTAAAATTAAAAACAAAATTTCATTTTTTTTCTTTTTAAAAAAAAATCAAAAATTTTCCGAAATTTTCAAGAAAGTTTATTTTTAAATTAAATTATAAATAATTTTTATTTTTTACTAAAATGAAAAAAAATCGAAAATTTGAAAACAAATCCAAAAAAATTAAAAACTCAAAGAAAATTCAAGCAAATTAAAGTTACAATTATCAGCTTAAAATTAAAATCGCACTCATAATGGGTACAATAATTATTTTAAGCATTTTCATTTTAAATGAAAATTTTGGAATATTTTTGATTTTTTAAAAGAAAAATGAAAATTTATTTTAAATTTTAATTTCAAAATTAGTTTTATAAAAAAATTCTTTATTTTTTTCATTTTTTGTAATTTAAAGGTATTTTTAAGGTTTTTTGAGGTTTTTTTATTTAATAAGTACTCAATAATACTAAATATGTTAGTGAATACATTGTAAGTAACTTTATCCCAGTGGTAAATTACCATGTCATTTAACCCAATTAACCCTAGTTCGAATCTCAGTGTCTATGTTTTTTTATTTTCATTTAACTCGGATGAGAGAATGTTAAAAACAACTTTGTTCGTCAATGTAATAAAAAGTCTGTTAGCCCAGTGGCAAAGCTCCTACCATTATCCTTAAGTGCACGAGTTCGAATCCCTTGGAGCACATTTTCACACCTTATTTTTAAAAACAAAAATACATAAAACGACGTCGTTTCATCATAACGTCCAAATTTAACGTCGACTTAATGCCGTCAAACAAATCCGTTAACTCTGCTAACGGTGTGTCAAATTGGCCAGTCAATCAAAAGTTTCTTAATAAAATTAAAAAGTCAACAAAAAGCATAGTGTTTTTTTGGTCAGCCCATATGTACAAATTTCTTTTGGCAATTCGTACAAAGTTCGTGTTTTTTTGGCCGAATTCCCAATAGAAAACAGATGCATTTGTAATATATACACGAATTGGCATCCACACAAAAAAATAATAATTCATTTTCCATGGTAACGAACTCGAATAATACAACGGCAATTTAGTTTTTAAAAGCTAGGAAGGTTATTTTCCATCTTAAGTCTTTACATTGTGATTTCATTTTGAATTTATTTTGTTTGTCAGATCAAGATTTCTTTTATAACTTTTTTTTATATAACATAGCAATGCAAACGAACAAAAAGCCCTATAAATTCAATAAAATTTCACATTCTAGTATGCTCTCTCATCTACTACTAAAATTATAGATAGAAATGATTAAAGCCCTAATTTTGTTGGTTACTGAAAAAAAGGTTAGTACAAAAGCTTATGAAACAAGGAATTACGGCTGCACGTGTGGAAAAGAATAAACATGACTGCTTATTCATCACCGCGTACCACGTTCATCTTCTTCAACGCGCATAAACCTGAGACCTTCTTCTTCTTCTAAGTCTTGCACTCTACTTAACACACACACACACACACACCATATAAATACACTATGAAGCCGCCATTCTTACTATAACTTTCAAATCCTAACAATACATGGATAAAATATTCAAAAAACCCTAATAACCAAAGTTTTTTTTTGACAAAGGCATTCTAGCTAGTAACCAAAGTTATATACACAACACACTTATCCAAACATTTGCATTTTGGTTTATAGATATGGATGCATCACCCAAGTACACAGGTGTAAGGAAGAGGAAGTGGGGCAAATGGGTAGCTGAGATTCGTCTCCCAAACAGCCGCGAGAGGATCTGGCTAGGCTCTTTCCACACCGCTGAGAAGGCGGCGCGTGCCTTCGACGCAGCTCTTTATTGTCTACGCGGCCCCGGTGCGCGTTTCAACTTCCCGGATAACCCACCGGAGATACCTGGCGGACGTTCTTTGACGCCGCAGCAGATTCAGGTCGTAGCCAGCCGCTTTGCATGCGAGGAAGTGTTGTTACCACCGCAGCAGCAACAACCACATCAACAGCCTCCCACGTCAACGTCACCACGTGGAGATAAGAGGGAGGATGTAGGAGGAATTTTGGCACGTGGGGATATTAGTGGTGGTGGTAGTGGTGGGCCGACGTCAGGTCAAGTTGGGGAAAGTAACAACAATAACCACGAGGATAATAGTAATGATACGACAACGTGTTGGCCGTTTCTGTGGGAGGAGAATCATGTGGTTCCTACTACGTCGGAAGAGTTTGGAACTTTTTACATGGACTATGATTCGACCAATTTGTATTTGGAGCAACAACAACATCAGCTCTCGTCTGATATTTACTATGATGGAGCTTATGTTGTTGAAGATGATCTCTCTCATTACAATATTAACCTTTGGAATTTCTGAGATCCGTATTTTTATCAGCGATCTTTCATGTAACAGGATATTCCATTGTTAAGGTGAATCATTAAGCTACTAGCCTCTTAGTATAGTAAGACTAATAGCTAAGATAATTCATCTCTATCTTTATATTTATTTATCAAATTTAAACCAATTTGGTTCACATATCATATGTGTGCTATTATGTGCTCTGTATTACATTGCACATTACTTCCATTGTAGTTTTCTTTCTTTTTGTTTTCTAGGATTTCCGTTCATGTTTTGTAACAAGCCAATCTTTACTCCTATTGTTTGGTCATGGATTGTTTTCAAACTGTATGCATAAGGCTACATATATGTTTCTATAAGTGCTCAGGTTTGTTTGGGATTGATGGTTTGTAATAACACTTCATTATAAATTTGTATGTAATTATGTAGCGAATATTGAATTTAAATATCATGTTATGCACTAATAGTGAAGTAGTTTAACAATTTATAGAGCTAGTAATTTAGTTTATACTAGAAAACAAATGATTTATATCTGTTAGCTTCGTAAATATAATCAAAAGGGTAATTTATACTGAAAAAAGATTATAAGCAAAAAAATCATCATCTGCGCAGATGTTTCCAGTTTTTATTTGTTCAATTTATTGTTACTGTTGTAATGTTTTTAATTTCTTAAATATAAATTTATATTCATCCAAAATAAATCATTTGTTAGCATTAAATAAATAAATCATGTCACAATGATTGTGTCCTTTGTTTGAAGCTTTGTGAGTGTCTTAAATAGAGAAAGATAAGGAACTTGATAATTTTAGTATGTAGCAAACCACAACCTGAGGCCATGTTCATACTTGTGGCTTCCCAAGATGTGGATTGATGTTCTGATATTTTATTAGAACCGATAATGACATTAAAATTGAGAAACGTTAAGTATGATGGCCTCAGGTTGTGGTTGATATGTGGAGTATATAAGAAATAACTAACAAAATTATAGATTTGTTTTTGTTGAAATGTAATTCAATAGAGAAAGATAAATTATAGATTTAACACTTTTAACTCCTAAATATGTGAATACTTTGTTTAAGTTTATTAATTTCTAATTTATCAAACCAAACTTTGACATTTAAAAATAAATGTATACTCATTCAGAATTCAAAACTAACTTATTGACATCTAAAAAGGTTTCTTCGTTTTCCATTAGTCTCATATGTTTATATGCATTCGAACCAAAAGGAAATCCTTGGCGAGGAGACTGTGAGCCTCTGTGCAAACATATTGGCCGCTGAGTTGGGATCAAAACATTTTTCAATGATAAACAGCTTACAATATCATATACAGTTAGGGAACTCAAACTCCACCAAAGAAGTGCATTCAAATTAAATCATTCAATCATTAAACCACCACCAGTTAATTAGTTATCATTAAATATAAGTTTATAACCAAAGCAAGAGATTCAGAGAGATAACGTCATATAAATAGTTTTCATATGGCAACCCAACAACGGCGTGATTACAAACCTATAGGGTACATTTCATGATTTCATGAGTAGTGGCATGTTTATTTCTTCCAAACTGCGTTAAAAATTTCAGGGCATGTTTGTAGGGTTCTTTGAGCATCATTATCCGAGGCTCTTAAGAAGGTCTCTTAGCCAAAAGTAGTGGTGGGTCCTACCACTTTAGCTAAGAGACGTTTCTAAAATCCTCTAAATAAGAATCGTCTCTTGCACTGTTTCACGGGTCCCACTGACACGTGTCAGCCCGTAACTAGTTAACTTTTTTTTAAAATCAGAAAAAAAAGAAAAAAAAAAGATAAGAGACACACACATTGGTCTCTAGGATAAGAGACCCACACATGGGTGGGGTTCTTAATTTTTTTAAGAGTCGTTTCATATATTTTAATTAAGAAAACCTAAGAACCGTCTCATAAGTAAGAGACATAAGAAACGTTTCTTAAATAAAAGACATAAATAAGAGACGTCTTTTATCCGAAAAATATAAAAAATGAAATTATAAGTTAAGAACTTCACCCCTAAGACCATTTCCATTGGTGAACTTTGGAGGGGTGGTCCTTAACTCAAAAAATAATAATAAAAAATAAATTATGGGTCCCACTGAATAGTTAAGGATTTGCCTCTTAAAACTCTCATTTAAGAGCAAATGCAATGGTGTTACTCTAGGGGAATCCTTTAAAAAGTGATTTTTTGAATTTTATAAAAAAAAATTCGGATTTATATAAAAAGAAAATCTCAACCAATCACGGATCGCCACGTGTCAGTGAAGTCTGTAAACAGTAACGAGACTCCTTATGTTTCAATCCTTACTAAAAGATTTTAAAGACTTTCTTACCTAAAAATTCTTAACTATTTATATTATTATATTAGTTTTTTCCTTAAGGATCACACTTAAAGACTTCCGTTGCATTTGCTCTAAGAGGCAACTCTTAGCTCAATCGCGGGCTCTACTGACAAGTGCGGTTCGCGATTGGTTTTTTTGTTTTTTTTTCTTAATTCTGAAAAACAAATTGGAAAAAAAACTTAAGAACTTTTGCTAAAGTTCACCAATGGACATGCTCTAAATGACCCGGATAAACATAATGTCAAAAAAAACTACAAAGTCTTCCACCTAACCATCAACATCTCATTCCATGCAACTGGGGACACTGTTCTTTAAATAGTCTTTTCACGTACCTACGCTCAGGGGCGAAGCTAGAAAGGATGTGCTGGGTGTTTAGTGTGTGTTGATGTGTATTGATGTTCATCTTAATTAGTCTTTACCTTCAGTGTAAACCACTTGACTTTCCACTCACTATATCATTTTTTTTGGATCTATTGGTGGTAACTCGAGGCGAGTATTAACTGGGGGGTGAGTACTAAAATTATGCAGGCACCATGTTATCACATTTAAGATGTACTAGATCGTCTTCACCGGATAAAATCAATTCTAGGAGTTTAAGGCCCTATTTGCTACTATTAAATTCCAGTCACTGTAAAACTCAATTGGACTCAAGATTTAGTTCCAATTCTAAGAGTTAACGCCTTAACGGCCCTATTTGCTGATTCAATACTAGTTGGCATTTCTAACAAGATGCGTACATACTCCTCTTGTTTATTGTTTTCCATTTAATGGACAACCTTTACCCATAAAAACAAGCACGTAACGTACGTAACAGTTAATGTGGTTGCTTTATAACTTACTTACCACGTGAACCAATACCTGTTTGCAGTCGTCCTTATACATAAAACAGCCAATTTCAAAAAATTGAATTAGACAAAACATGCGAGCTATATACAGTATTTATGTATGCCCGTTACTATGCTTAACAAAATTACAGTTAAAAGTTTTAACTTAAACCTTAAACTCATCGAAAACAAAAACAAAACTACTAAACTGAAGAATTAAATACTAAACCATCTCCAACAAATAAATCCAAAAATAAACAAATGGTAATAAAACGAAACAAGAACCAAAAAAAGGAAACAAAAAGTCAGCCTTACATTTAATATATGCATTATTGTAATCAGTAAATTCATACTAAATCATCTCTTTCTCTCTTAGAAAAGCTTTCTTGCTCTGTTAAAAAAAAAAAATAATGGCACCGTCGTTTCTAAGCGTTGCCAAGTTCGTGGAGGCAATACTTCGCCGGAGATTCTCCTCCGCTGGTCTCTCTCTCCAAACCCTACCCATCGACACCGAGACCACCATACAATTCTGGGGCCCACCACCGTCTGAAAACAAAGAGAAACCAACCCTCCTCCTCCTCCACGGCTTTGGCCCTTCCGCTCTATGGCAATGGAGCCGCCAGGTAAAGCCACTCTCTCTCGTCTTCCATCTCTACATCCCTGACCTCGTCTTCTTCGGCGGCTCCACGACAACCTCGTCTTGCTCCGACGAGAACCGGTCCGAGATGTTTCAGGCTTCTTGCATGGGGAAGCTGATGGAGAAGGTCGGTGTGGAGAGGTTTAGTGTGGTCGGGACGAGCTACGGTGGGTTTGTTGCGTATAACATGGCGAAAATGTTTCCGGAGAAGGTGGAGAGAGTGATTCTCGCTAGCTCAGGCGTTAATATGCGGCGGAGTGATAACGAGGCGTTCATAGCGAGGGCCAAGTGTCATCGTATAACGGAGGTGATGCTTCCTTCTTCGGGGACTGATCTTAGGAGATTCTCTGGGATGGTTTCTTCTAGGAGACTCGATTTTGTCCCTGATTTTGTCTTGAATGACTTTTGCCAGGTATTTTTTACTTCTTTAACATTTGTATTTCATGGAAAAATCCACTAAACGATCTTTAAACCATTTTAAAGAATTAGACATGTTAGTAATTATAAACAAAATTCTAAAAATCTGTGTAGGCGGCAATTTGGTTATATTGGAAACGATTTTTCTAAAATCTGATTATACCGATTTATATGATTTAAATCAATTTAAATTATTTAAAATTGATTAAAATCAGTTTACATTAGTATCAAATATGTTAGTTTAAATAATAAAGTTAATATAGATCCATAAATTTGTATAATTTCTAATTTTGATAGTTTAGCACAATAATTTTATATTTTTATTTAAAAATTAAAATATTTTATATAAATATTATATATATATATATATATATAAAATAAATTAATAATTCGTTAACGTGTTACTTAGATCATGAATAATCCGATTAGTCGCTAGTACTCTATAAAACATAGTTATTATCTAGCGATTCTTCAACATTGGTAATAAACATTATATTTATCGATGGATATTTTTTAGTGAAAATTTGTGATTAACTATTCCACATATTTTATTAAAGTGTCTCTTATCATTTTCATACAAAATTCTATATTTTCTCTATTTTGTAAATGAATTATATATGAAGATCAATTTAATATTTCTGAATCAGGGGAGTCCATGCCGGAGTCCAAACTAGTCTATAGTATTAGTTAAATGCCAAATTTTATTGCCATTTAAAGCATTCACAGTTGTCATACAATTTTCTTAATAAAGCCAAATGTTCATGCAATATACGGAACCACATTTTTAAAAAGAGATATATCGACCACACACTTATTTAAGAATATAATAAATTAAACGAAAAGAAAGTAAATGATAAAGATACACTCCACTAGTTTATCTTTATAAAGAGTGATTGATAAAAGAAGAAAACGAAAGTAGTCACTTAACTTTTGTTTTTTTTTTTTTATGATTTTTTTTTTTAAAAAAAAAAGTTTAAAAACTAACCAATCGTGGGTCGCCACGTGTCAGTTGGGCCCACGAAACAGTGTAAGGACCGCTCCTTAAATTGGGGTTTTTAGAACAGATCCTTAACAAAAGTGGTGGGACCCACCACCACTTTTTGTTAAGTACCCCTCCTAAGGACCTCCAATGGAGGTGGTCTAAGAGCATGATTATTGCAAGAAACCTACTTGGGTTTCTTGTTTTTTTTTTGTTTTTTTTTTTTTTAAAGTGAACCAATCGCGAGTCGTCACGTGTCAATGGGATCCGTGAACAGTGTAAGAAATCTATAAAAACCGATTCTTAATTTATAGTTTTTATAACCGTTTTTTACACTGCTCATGGGTCCCACGCTTTAAGAAACCCATTTAAAAAACCGCAATAATCATGCTTTAATATTTCTCATTTCTTTAACTATAAGTAAATACAATTACATCGCTCTTGAAAGCAAAGTTTGGCTTGCATGACTGACATATACAATATGGGAAAACACACAGAAAATGTATTCGGAGAAGAGAGAGGAAAAGGCAGAACTTCTGGAGGGACTCAGTATTGGTCGGGACGACAAAACTAACGTTACTCCCATTCAACAGGTTCGCTAATCGCTATCACCATTAATTTTGTTTGTTTGTTACGCCTCACAATTATTATTTGTTCTGGTTTTACGCTAACACGGACATTAATACATAACTCCGTTACATAGTTAATTGCTAACACTTAACTTACTTAAAAGTGATTTTTTATTTATTGAAAAACTATGATCAACTACAATCTTCAGTAAAAAAAAGAGATCCCTATGCTGTAATTTCTGATAATATTATTATTAGCACACATGTAAAGGTTTTCCCATCGTTTTTAGATGCATTCACCTTCAGTTTCTTTTTTTAAACATTTTCACTTTCAGATTTGGTCGTTAGTGTTTGTTAATTTTCCATCTAAACCTTACACTATACTATAATTTTTAAACACTTTTCTTTCGTACTTTTCAACTTAAACGCTAAATGACAACATATATTTTTTTGCGTTTGGCGTTTACATTTTGTATTTTGTAAAGTTTGTTAAAGAATGAAACACCGTAATTTAAAAACAATGTGGCTTTTTTGAAAACAATTCACTTGTAAAAACGCGTGTGCATGAACAATGCTTTCGATAGTCGAGGAGACCTAGAACGCTCCCCCTACCCCCCTCAACTAGTAGACCTAGAGTGTTTAAAATATGGTAGTTTTATTGTCTTTTTTTTGTGAAAACTGTAATAAATATGTCAAATATTTATAAAGTTTTCTATTCTTGATCCATTTTGTTGATTAAAATTAAATGACTATATACTATAAGAGATGAGTAATTAATAAGCATGAATCATGCAGGATGTAATGCTGATATGGGGGGAGCATGATCAAGTTTTTCCTTTGAGAATGGCTCATGACCTCAAAGAGTAAAGACCCTTAATTCTTTAGCACTTTAGTTTACATATCGTTTAGCAAAAGTTTCACATCTTTTCATTACATCTACAGGATGTTGGGGAAGAAGACGAAGCTGAAAGTGATACAAAAGACATCACACATACCACAAACGGAAAAGCCCAAAGAATTCAATGGCACTATCATGTCTTTCTTGTTATCTCCCTCTCCTTCAATCTAAATGTAACATCCATATCAAACTAAAAACCTACTTATTGATTCCTCATTTCGTCAACGTTAGAAGTGTCTGTGACAGTTTCATATAGGCATAGACATTTTATCGGGACCCAAAAACCCGAACAGACCAAAAAATGGTTCGGATACGGGTAATGCCGTTTAACTTCATTGGTTTTTTACTGGAGGATCCGCAGATTTTAGATCTGACTTGACCCGAATTCAAGATCTGATAAGGTATCTGAAATACCCAAAATTTCTAATAAATATGGATGTTTTAGTATATTTTTAGTAATACATATACTTTTTAAATTTCAGATTTCGATTTTAGGTACAGTTTCGGATTTCAGGTAAAATCTTAATTTCCAAAAATATAATTTGGGTAATTGGATAATATTGAATTTTTTTGTGTTTTCAAGTTAGTTTTTCGATAAAATTTGAGTATTTTGGGTATTTAAATATTTCTAGGTATTTTTTAGATTTGTGAATATTTTTTGGATTTCTGATATTTTTCTGAGTCCTAAACACTCAAACTGACTCAAAATTTGTAGAAAATAATAACTAATGAGTATTAGCGGTTCTTAGACAACTAGATCCGAATCGATCTAGATCCGAACCTATCCAAATCGATAAATTCAAATTACCTTATTGGAACCTAAAATTTAAAATCCGAAGGACTCGTAGACCTAAACCAGTTCCGAAAACTCGAATGCCTAGACTTAGACTCATATACATTTTAAGATTTTCTGAACTAAAGAGACTAGATAAATAGATGAACAATTAAAAGAAGGATTAATGATGTTCGATTGTAGCAAAACGGATGCTATGAGTTGATTTATGACAAGTCACGGGAATGCTGTTCACAATAAAAGTAGGTCATCGTAAACATCAAACCGTTGAAGATCTCGGTTCCTAAATTTGATAACTCTGAGCTGCTCAATGCACACGCCAAAACCTTAATTGGCAGGTGTATGAATCCGACTCACCAAGATGTGAAGGTCCTACTACTAATGCTGCCAAAGATCTGGAAAATGGAGGATAGGGTGTTGGGATTGGATTTGGGCCTAGGCCGGTTTCAATTCAGCTTTGATAGGGAGGAAGACATTGAGGAGGTGCTACGCCTACAACCTTACCACTTCGACTACTGGATGCTGTCATTGGTCCGGTGGAAGCCGGTGGTGGATAAGAACTATCCCTCCGTTATCACATTCTGGGTCAGAGTGTTGGGAGTTCCATTACATTACCTTGCAGCCCCAACACTCGAGTGTATTGGAGGGGCGTTGGGAATAGTTAAGGGGGTCAATGTGGAGAATGGTAGGGTGCAGGTGGAGGTTGATGGGTTTCAAGCACTACGCTTTGAGACACTCGTGGAGTGCCATTAGGCCTGGGCACAAAAACCGGACCCGGAGACCCGAACCGGAACCGACCCGAAAAAACCGGGTTCGGACGTAATCGGTTCTTGAGAAATACCCGATTGGGTTTTGTCTTCTGCTATCTTCGGGTTACGGGGCGGTTCGGTTAATAACCGACACTCATTTAAGTACCCGATTGAACCGAAGCCTTTATGGTAACACCACGCCCGACCATAAAGCATTAGACTTTATTTTTTTTATTTTCTCAATTCACCTCTTCACCTCCGGCTAGACGGTGAGTCCTCTCGAGAACATCGATCGTCTCTGAGAAAATCGAAACCCAATCTCATTAACCCTAGCCTTGATTCTCTATAAATGGAGAGCCTTGATCGGTGCAGTTCGTTCACAATTCATAGCAACACAAGAACTCGATCAAAGGTTTACAATCCAGAAACCTAATCTCTTACTCAAATGATTCTTAGTTCTTATTTCTTAGTTTTTATTTGACTAATTCTCTTGTTTTTGTTTGGTAGATGGATTCATCAACAACTCCGAATGGCGATCAAAGGGACCTAGAGACTGAAACCGAAGGAACACAACAACAATTTGCAACTCCAGACAGTCAAGGAAAAAGAAAAGAAGTCCCCGGCTCAAGCAGAGCTACGTCTCAACCAGTGAAGACAACTAAGACGCTTAGCGCACGATCAATTGTTTAGGAGCACTACAAAAGGACGACAAACAATCGAGACAAATGTGTATGTCACTATTGCAAGAAGACGTTCGCTTGTCCAACCAAATCAGGAACGTCCAACCTGCAGAAACATTTGAACACCTGCAAACATTTCAAAGCGTGGGAAGAGGGAAAGATGCGTACTCAGCCTGCAATCAGTGAAGATGGTTATCTGAAGGATACAAAAGTTTCAGAAGCTGTGTTCAAGGAAGCTACAAACGAGATGCTTGTCATTGGTGAGATGCCTCTTTCGTTTGTTGAAAGCTTGGCATGGAAGGTTTTCTGCAACAAAGTGAATCTTCCCAAGCCACAGTCGAGGAAGACCGCAACGAGACACATTGTTGAGATGTATGTGAAGAGGAAGGTTGCACTGATGGCATGGTTCTCAGTTAACAAACAGAGAGTGTCTCTCACAACTGATATATGGGTCGCTCAAGCTACATGTAATGGTGATAGACTGCGATTTATTGTTTAGTTTAACACTCTTTCATGTCTAATTTCATATATACGGTTAAGACTAACTTGCATTTTTGTTTGGTTTCTTATAGGTGCTAGTTATATGGTGATCACAGCTCATTTCATTGATGCAACTTGGAAACTGAAGAAGTTGATCCTTGGCTTTAAGTACATCACAGATCACAAAGGTCAGACCATTTCAACAGTTCTACTTGAGTGCTTAGCTGATTGGGGTATAGAGAAGCTTTTTTGTATCACTGTTGACAACGCCACTGCAAATACATCGGCTCTTAGGAAGTTTAAGAGTAGTTTTTTCTATGATTGGTAATGATGCATTGGTTCTGTTTGGGGATTATATGCATTTGCGTTGCTCTGCACACATCATCAACTTGATAGTGAAAGAAGGTTTGGCTGCTGTGGATGTTAATGTCTCTGCTATTCGTAATGTTGTGTCCTATGTAAGATCAAGTACCACTAGGCTAAGATCGTTTGAGTTGAGGGTTGATTCAGGGAAGTTAACCAGGGGAAGTTTGCCTTTAGATTGTAAGACTCGGTGGAACTCGACCTACTTGATGTTGTCAAAGGCTCTTGAGTACAGGGTTGCATTCAACAAGATGGAGGCAAAGGACAGGCTATACAATGATTACTTCATGGAGTTTGAAGATGGAAGCAAGCACATTGGACCTCCTGAGATTGTTGACTGGAGTGCGATAGAGAGGTTAGTCCAGTTCCTCATTATCTTTTACAACTCCACCTTGGTTGTGTCAGCATCGACTTCTCTGAACTCCTTACGGTGAGATTGTGACAATAGAGAAGAACCTGATAGGCTTGACCAATAGTTTAGACTTGGATTTGAAGGCTAAGGCTGAGGAGATGATTAAGAAATTCGATAAGTATTGGGATGGTATGAGGAACATCAACAAGATGCTCATAGTAGCAACCGTCTTCGATCCTAGGAAGAAGATGCAGTTTGCTAAGATGTGTTTTGAGAAACTCTATGGGAAAGAGACCTCAGATGCTAAAGAGATGTTTCAGTCTGTCATGGTTGTTCTTCGCGATCTGTTCAAAGAATACAGTTATCGGTTTGGTATTGGTTTAGGCGTTCAAGTATCTCAGACAACCCAAGCTGCATCATTTGGAAGCCAGGAGCAGTCAACGGATGAAAGGATGGAATTGATTGATGATTTTGGGTATGAGAGGATGGATTGCATGTATGAGGAGTTGGTTGAGATGATAGAAGTTCGAGAAGCTCAAGATGAGTTGGAAACTTACTTGAAAGAGAGTGTTGTCAATCCAAGAAACCTGATTGGAGTGGAGTTTGATGTTCTGTCTTGGTGGAAGGTGCATAGCTCCAAGTTTCCTATTCTTGCAGAGATTGCTCGTGATGTCCTTGCCATGCAAGTCTCATCTGTTGCTTCTGAAAGTGCATTTAGCACTAGTGGCCGAATCATTAACCCTCATAGGAGTTGTCTAACTCACTATATGATTGAGGTTCTAATGTGTTCTGAGCAATGGATGAAGGCAGATCTCCGTGGCAGTGAACGCAGAGTGGTGACAATGGAACAAATTCTCAGTGAATTTGAGTATGAAGACAAGCTCAAGAGAGGTATATCACTTATGACTTCTCTGTTTTCACTTATATCTTTTTATCATTGATTCTTAAATCTTAACAATGCTTTGTCTTTATAACTTGTTGCAGACTTTGATTCTCAAGAAACACAAGAGGAATGAGACTTTGAGTTTGGAGTAATGGAGGATGAGGCGATGGGCTTTGGAGAAGTGGAGGATGTGCTTTGTCGGTTTTTCTTTGTAGTTATTTGTGTTATGGGTTTTTTATTTTCAATAAATACTTTTTATTGGTTACCTCGGATAAATTTTAGAACCGAATGGTTACTTCGGATAAATATAACCAGAATAACTATAAGTAATTTAAGTATTTGGTTATTTTCCGGTTCTTGAAACTTAGAACCGAACCCACCCGGACCCGGCTGGACTCGACTCGAACCCGACCCGACATTTCAATATACCCGATTGAGTATCTGATTTTGAAAACCAAAAAACCCGAAACCCGAAAGACCCGACCCGAACCCGAACGGATACCCGAATGCCCAGGCCTAAGTGCCATGGTGGAGAGGAGATTTTCATAACCTTGAGGTACGAACGACTCTTTGGATACTGTCGAACGTGTTTTAGCCTATGCCACGACCACCTGAAGTGTCCCACAACAATGGAGACTTATGAAGACACCAGAGATTACAGACTAGGGCATTCTGGTAGAACAGAAGGTCGTAACGCAAGTTACAAAGGAGTGGTTATCCATGGTGAGGGGGACGGCCCTGGAAAAGACCTAGGAAAAGATTCGTATCAAGGTAAGGGCAAGGGCAAGAGGTTAGAGGAGAATGAATCGAAGAGAAGCAGGGCGCCGGACAGAGACATGAGGCCCTTTACGGGGAGAAATAGAAGACTCACTGCAGAAGAGGACTACCGTGAAAGAAGAACAAGGCAGGTCAGAGATCATTTTGCCCGAAGACAAGAGAGTAGGGACAGGAGTCCGTTGAGCAAGTCTCGCGGCAGCGGGTTCCATACCAGGCAGGATGATACCCACCCGTCGGGCACCATGTTGTTGACTAAGAAAACCGACTTCATAGAGGATGGCCCCGAGAAGTCGTTAGAGACGGGTCAAAATGAGGTAAGTTTCTCCGTTGAAAATGGCCTAGGTTTGGTGAATGAGTTGTTGGATGAGGGCTTGGATAACCCGGATGAGGATGGAAAGGGCCTAGAGGATACCTTAGCAATGTTAGAAGAATTTGCAGACTCAGATAGGGTAGTGGGGGACACTGTCATGGATGCCATGGGAGGGTCAGACGAAACGAAGGAGACGGTTTCTCTATGGGAGGTCACTATGCAAGAGACGACACAAGATGAGGAGAGTGACCGGGGTCATGGTGAACAGGATCAGGAACGGCCTCCTGTTAAAAAGAAGCTGGTCTTTAAGCCGACAGTGAGTTTGCCAGGGGGTACAACCAAGAAGCGAATGATGCAAGCTATCCTTTCTCCCCGCAAGAAAAATGTAAGCAAGCCAGCCACACGCCCAGGAGGTGGGGGAAGGAAGGGAGAGGAGAAGGGTCCCTTAAACCCTCAAGAGGAAGTTTCACAAACAAAGGTTTAAGTTATGAAGCACGAGGAGTGGATGGCTCAGCAGAGGGCGGTTTTTGTTTTTTTAATTTCAATAAGCTCATTGAGCATTTGTTGTTTTAGTTGCATGTTTTTGTTTTGTGGGGGTTGGTTACTCCAGTTTCTTTTAGCATCTGAGGTGTGTATTGGAACCACAATAAAGGATTTTTATTTACTTCTAAGCCGAAATGGGTGTTCGAGAGAGACTATGGTTTGGGGGCCACATAGAAAGCATGGTACACAAACTCATGGTGTTAGTGTTCTTCAGCACTGGCATCACAAGAATCGCAGGGAGGATATCAAAAGAATCTTTTATACCATATTGGGTCTGCTGATCTTGTATAAAGCATTTCGGGGCTCCCAGGTTATATTTGGGGGGCAGCATTACAGCTCCCAGGCACCGCGAATGGAATGGAACATATTAGGAGTACATTGGAACATAATAGGGTTGGGTTTTCACAGGGATCCCTCGCTCCCATTCTCATTGCTCCAGCGAGCACATACATACTTTTTTAATGCGAATTTTGAGCTGGAACTGTAGAGGTATGGGTAGCAAATACACAATTTGCTATCTTCGGGAGATCTGGCACAAACACAAACCAGACTTTCTTTTCTTATCAGAAACAAAACAAGGTTATTCCTTTGTGCAGGGTTTCCAAGCCCATTTTGGTTTTGATAATCTGGTTACGGTGGAACCCAATGGTTTGAGCGGTGGTTTAGCTTTATTTTACAATAAAGAGTATCAGGTCAAGGTGATCCATACAAATAACAGAATGATTGATGTGGAAGCAACAATAAAAGGACAACATGTGTTTCTTACCTTTCTCTATGGTGATCCTGTCTACAAACTCAGAGACCAAGTCTGGGAAAGATTGACCCGGCTAGGCATTGTACGGACTGATCCATGGTTTATTATTGGTGATTTAAATGAAATCACAGGGAATCATGAAAAACAGGGAGGTCCCCTTAGGAGTGCTGGATCTTTCCAGAGTTTTAACACCATGATTCAGAATTGTGGTCTAATAGATTTTCCAGCCCGCGGAAACCAAATGTCATGGCAGGGACGACGGGGCAAAACGATGATACGTTGTCGACTTGACAGAGCTTTAGCAAATGAAGATTGGCATACTTTATTTCCTTGATCTTTTACGGAGTATCTGGGGATGATCGGGTCTGATCATAGACCTTTAGTGGCTTTCCTTGAGGATAATACACCCCGCCGACATGGGATTTTTCGGTTTGATAAACGATGGATAGACCAAGACGGTTTCTTGGATTCTATTAAGCGAGGGTGGGGTACACCAGGCGAGGATAGGGGGCAGGATTTTGTTTCGAAATTGATAAATTGTCGCAAGCAAATTGCTACCTGGCGAAGGACCATTAAACCTTTTGGGAAGGAACGGATAGGGGAACTCCAACGAGTTCTTGAGGAGATTCAGATGGATGACACAAAATCCCAGGGGGAAATAATGGAGGTATCTAGGAAGTTACAAGACGCATATAACGATGAGGAGGCCTTTTGGCAGCAAAAAAGCAGGAGCAGGTGGAACATCGAAGGGGATCACAACACAAAATTCTACCATGCTCTGACGAAACAACGTCGGGCACAAAATAGACTAGTGGGACTTCATGATGAGGGTGGACAATGGATTACGGGGGAGGACGGGATGGAAAAAGTGATGGTGGAGTATTTTGACGAGTTATTTCGCTCCAATATTCCTTCAGACTTCGAAAGCTTTCTAGCGGAGGTTCCCCAGAGTATTACAGCGGAGATGAACAGGAGGTTGTTAAGGGAGGCGACGGAGGACGAAGTTAGGCAGGCATTATTTATGATGCACCCGGAAAAAGCTCCAGGGCCAGATGGAATGACGGCGTTATTCTTTCAACATGCCTGGACGATTATTAAAAAAGACATCGTTGACCTGGTAAATGATTTTATTCGGACCGGCCAGCTGGACCCGCGCTTAAACGCAACTAACATATGTTTAATTCCGAAAGTGGAAAGACCTACAAGAATGACGGAGTTGCGTCCGATCAGCCTCTGCAATGTAGGATATAAGATTGTCTCGAAGGTGCTTTGTCAACGTATGAAGAGATGCCTCCCAAACCTTATCTCAGAAACACAGTCGGCTTTTGTGGCGGGGCGTTTAATATCGGACAATATTCTGATAGCGCAGGAGATGTTCCATGGTTTACGAACCAATAAATCTTGTCAGAGCGAGTTTATGGCGATTAAGACTGATATGAGCAAGGCTTATGATAGGGTGGAATGGGATTTCATAAAAGCTTTGCTTTCAAAGATGGGATTTGCAGCAGAATGGATAAAGTTGATGATGGAGTGTGTATCCTCGGTTCACTATAAAGTTCTTTTGAATGGACAGCCAAAAGGGCACATAATCCCTAACCGAGGTTTACGGCAAGGGGACCCCCTCTCTCCGTATTTATTCATCATGTGTACAGAAGTTCTGATCACAAATATCAAAAAGGCAGAACGTGAGCAACGGTTGACTGGGATGAAAGTGGCAAGAGCATGTCCAGCAATCTCTCATCTACTCTTCACAGATGATAGTCTATTTTTTTGCAAGGCAAATAGAGAGGAATGTGCTACTATCTTACATATCCTAAAGGATTATGAGGCGAAGTCGGGCCAGTTAATAAATTTTCAGAAATCTTCTCTCCAGTTTGGCCACAGGGTCACAGAGCCGACTCGTCAGAACATTCGAAATTTGTTAGGAATCCATAATTTGGGTGGCATGGGATCATATTTAGGATTACCTGAGAGTATGGGGGGCTCCAAGACTCAAATCTTCAGCTTTGTTCAGGAGCGTTTAAGTCAACGGACAAACGGGTGGGCTTTTAAATTTTTCTCAAAAGGAGGTAAGGAGGTCATTATAAAATCGGTGGTTTCGGCGTTGCCGAATCATGTCATGTCTTGCTATCGACTTCCACAGTCCATAACCAGGAAATTAAGCAGTGTGGTAGCACAATTTTGGTGGAGTTCGGGAGGGAGCAGTCGAGGCATACACTGGAAGACATGGGACAAATTATGTCAAGAAAAGGATGATGGGGGTTTGGGTTTCAAGGATATGGTGGTGTTCAACACCGCGATGCTTGGAAAACAGTTCTGGCGTCTGATCGATAAACCTGACACTCTCTTTTCGCGAGTGTTCAAGGGACGGTATTTCAGGAATGCATCGCCCCTGGAGCCAATAAGGTCATACTCTCCATCCTATGGGTGGCGCAGTATCGTCTCAGCTAGATCTTTGGTTAGTAAAGGACTAATTAAAAGGGTGGGAACGGGAACATCCATCTCAGTGTGGAATGATCCTTGGATCCCAGCCACCCGCCCGAGACCAGCGAACAGTAATCAACAACATCATTACCCGGACCTCACAGTGGACTCTTTCCTCAATATTAATTCTGGCACATGGAATTCTAATATAATTAGAGACTTTGTGACACCAGAGGATGCCACAATCATAGAAAGTATTCCTCTAAGCAGATTCCGAAGGACGGATAACATAGGGTGGCACTTTACGCAGAATGGTAAATACACGGTTAAGTCAGGGTATCAGGTCGAGAGGATGTATCCAGATGGTGAGAAATCATCCTCGATGTTCGGTCCATCTCTAATCCCTCTAGCAGCACATGCATGGAAGCTACGCTGTCCTCCTAAGTTAAAACACTTTGTGTGGCAAATAATATCAGGATGTCTGCCAGTGACAAAAAACTTGAAGGCACGCAAGATCCGAGGTGATACCCTGTGCGCGCGGTGTGGAGCTGATGAGGAATCTATTAATCACGTGTTCTTTGAATGTCCTCCGGCCATACAAGTGTGGGCTCTCTCCCCAATCCCCTCCAACCCACAGTTCTTTCCCACCTCTTCTCTCTTCAGGAACATGGATCATCTATTTTGGCGAGTAAAACCACAGTTGGACGATCATGGGTTTGTGTGGCTTTTATGGTACATTTGGAAAGGCCGGAATAACATGGTTTTTAATAATCTCAATATTGACCCTAGGGAAACTTTACGGATTGCGTTAGCAGAGGCTCAGCTATGGAAGGAGGCTCAGACAGCTCAAGGACAGCATCACCCCTCAGGCAGGGGAGTCACTCTTGGGACACTAGGCCTTCCCCACAGAGGGGGACGTTGGTGCTTTATGGATGGATCATGGAAGGAAGGAGAGGTTTTTTCTGGAAAAGGATGGTGGAGCACCTTAGAGGGTTTTGAGGGGCTGATGGGGGCACGAAATACTCGCGCTAGTCTATCACCTTTGCATTCAGAGATTGAGGCTCTCATTTGGGCGATGGAATGTATGAGGAATCTACGACAGACACACGTGACTTTTGCGACAGACTGTTCTCAGCTGGTGAAGATGGTTTCAGATCCTGGAGAATGGCCTGCTTTTGCTTCTTACCTGGAGGATATTCGTTTTCTGCTGAGAAGCTTTGCTCACTCGGAGTTAATCCACATACCACGAACGGAGAATAGGATGGCAGACAGTTTAGCACGCAGTGCCCGACAGCAGCCGTCCCCTGTCATTCACATGGATGCGGAGCTTCCAACGTGGTTTTCAGCGTCTAGTTAAGAGGGTAGAAGATGACAAAAAAAAAAAAAAAAAACTGCATGCAGGGTGCTTGGTGTGGATGACGATAAGATTCAGCCAACATTTTCTACTGTCCCCTCCTCGGTCGCTTCCCTCAAAACTGACTTTATCCCCTTCTTCTTTCTCATTTTAAAATTTAAACATTACAGGCATGATTAACCCTGCAATCCCAATATAAAGTTTTTTTTTTTCTTTTTTTCTTAGAAAAAAATAGAAACGAACCAATTGCGGGTCGCCCCTGAACAATACAAAAGCTGGTTATTATTTAGGAGGTTTTGAAATTTTATTTTGTGTTTTTGTGGATCCTATCCCTCTAAGAGACCCATCAAAAAGCTCTAAGAGACCCACCAAAAACTTTCAATAATAGTGATCTAATAAGTAACAAATCGATAAAATTTACTTTTTTTTATTTAATATTTTAAGGAGAACCACCAGAGAGCACTCAGACACAAAAAGATCTCATCTTCTCTTCTCTTTCATTTCCTCCCTATCATTTAGAAGAGTATAAAAAGTAAAAAGATTTTGTGCTGAGTACAACTTTCATCGCAATGGATAACATTCATAATACGATATTTGCCACTGCTGCCAACTTCCCACTCACCAGGTAGACATACCCTACTATATCAACCTTCACCCCTTGCTTTATCAGCATCTTCTACTACCTCAATAGCATGGACCACCTCATGACGTCCACGAAACAATGGACCAATAACTGCATGGGCTGGGTACCTCCTTATTCTCAGATCTACATCTCTACATTCAAACTATGCGAGCCATGGAAGCCTCCCGCTTATTCCCCGGTTCTCAAATATCTTTCCTCCTCCGAAACTTCTGTAACTAGTTCCCTTTGCAAAGCCTTTTGATCCCTGGTCCCTTAGTTTATGCTTTCAAAAGCGTTGCATGCTTCTCTCCCTCGACCTCAGGAAGATTCAGCGCTCCCTAAATCTCCAGGCTGGTCTAGAGCTCGAAGATACAGGATTGTTGACGATGCTACAACTCATCTTCCCAACATTAACATTTTCATCTCTAGACTGAACTCTGTCTGTGCTGCGGCTACTCGCTCCGACATGACGTCCCAGCTCTTCTTAAGTGATGTTGACGGTCCAAACTACATGGCTAGTTTATTCAGACAACCTTGTGACCAAAGTGATAATGAAAAGGCTAACCTCACCTCCCCTGGTGCGTGCCTGACCTACTCGGGAAGCTTAAGATTGTGGCAAGATGCTAACAACCAACTCGCATTCCTCGGCATTCCACAATCTCTTGACGTGAATGCTACTGAAGTCAATGATAATTGGTCAACCTTTCTAAGGCTCTCGGAATACTTCTCCCGGTTTGGATCGGTTGCTGCTATGATGGCTAAGTACTGCCAGTTTTAGAAAGGCTCCATGCCTTTATACGACTGTTCTGCTTCAAGTTCAGCCGCTGGTACTGTACCCTGCAGTGCCACTGACACTAACGTGTTTGATCCCCCACACTGGACCGCACAGGCTGGAAACCACAATGAGACGCAACACGCTGACCTACACCAAGTTGAGCATTACTCTATGCGTTATAGTCTCTCTCTGGTTTTTAAGGCTGCTACTAGCGTGAGTGACATCTCTATCTCACACATCTTGGCTGCGAACACGTACAACATATATTTGAGCCCTAATGATGATGGACATGGTGCTCTACGTCGTGGAGTCTTTTGGAGCGTCTACCCCGATGCGTTTACACAGTCTGGAATACAGATTTACCCTGGCGTCTTCTCCTCTTTAGCTCGAGACTACCATTCTGACTCTCGGATCGATTCCGACCTCGAGACATCTTCAGATGATGCATCCTCTGTGTCCTAGGTTTTGGTTAACATCGTAATAATGTGTAGACGAGTTTGCAACTTTTAAATGAAACCCCACATCATTTTCATCTTATTATTTGACTATAAAAACTAATACAACGCGTGTCACATGCCTGGGATGGAACTTTAGGTGTTTAGACTGCGTTTTATTATAGCAAAACGGATGTTAGAAGTTGATTTATGAAAAGTATTTGTTTTTTCTTTCTTCCTTTACAAAGACATTCCTTGAAATATATTTTCCTTAATTAGACAATATAAGCATCATATACAGGGGAGAATAGTAAGGAATACTTAAGGAACGAATTAGCCAAAGCCAGAGTTAAGACAAGTTCTCAAGCTGTTGTTGAAGATGAAGTTGGTTCTGTAAAGACATCAACAACCAGAGGATGTAACTTGCCTCTACTACTCTAGGTATTTATATGTTAAATGGGTTATGATTACATGAAATAGCAACGTGGTGGAAATGAGATTAATGGGTTAGGCAACGCCACGTGATTGGACGGACAGCACGGTGATGACAATAACGTTGAGTGGGGTTAGGCCATGTTCAATGCGGAGTTCTTGGTTGGGTTCTTAACTTTTGATTTTTCGTTTTTTCATTTTTTTTTTTTTTTACTTTAGGGCTAAGAACCGGCTCTTAAAACTCTTATTTAAGAGCCGGTTCTTAGTTTTTCTTAGTTAAAAACTAAGAACCGACTCTTAACAAAAGTTAAGAACCCCATCTAAGAACCCTGCAATAAACATGCCCTTAAGACCATGTTTATCAGCGTCTCTTAAAATGAGGTTCTTAACTTAATTTGACTCTTTTTTTTTTTTTTTTTTTTTTTAAAAATTTTTGTTAAGAGACGGCTCTTAAGACTCTTATTTAAGAGACGTCTCTTAAGTTTTCTTAGTTAAAAGTTAAGAAACGTATTTTAGAAAAATTAAGGACCTCTGCTAAGAGACCCTCAATGTACATGCTGTAAGTGGCTCCGCCACGTTAGATTGAAATATAAATTGGAAAGGAAAAGTGAAATGAGAGTGGGTCTATAGATGTGGGCTAAGGAGGGCCCATGACAATGATCCTGATGAGATGAGAAGAGATCCTATGTTGATATGCGTTATTGATTGAGTTTCAATGCTTTACGCAACATCCCTTTCTAGTCTTCTTTCTTTCAATATAGTAGTATCCACAAATGTTGTTGGTTTTTTTTTTTTAATAAACCTCAATATTTTTATTTTATCCGCTTAAGTACTGTATAATTATTACTGTAATAATGAAAAAACAAATCTCGACGAAATTGGACATGGTATTATAATGAACGAATCTAGAAGAGGATAAACATAAAATCTTCTAAAAGTGGTACCTGGTAACTGGTAAGAGTGTACATTTGAGAATTAATTTGAAAATATCCTTCTCGTATTCGGCAATTCCTTTTTCCCAAGAAAACAAAAAGTAAAACAATTCTTACAAAAAAAATAATAAAATCTGTGGGTCCCACTTCATATGTGGATAAGCCTCACCCTCTTTCAGACAACAAAGTTGGCCATCTCGTCACCGCCACGTCACATTCATCCCAGTTTCTATCCAGCAGCAACGGCCAAGGAAGCGCCACGCGTAGAACTTCAATGGCTCTATCTTCCACTAGCCAAAAATGTTCCGTAGCCAAAAATGTTCTAAGAGCAACATTATTGGTGGTCCTTAAATCGGAGGTCCTTAAAAACAGTTAAGGACCTGTCTTTTAATTTTCAAAAGAAAAGTTAAGGACGTCTCTTATACAAGAGATGTCCTTAACTTTTCTTTTGAAAATTAAGAGACATGTCATTAACTGTTTCTAAGGACCTACGCCTTAAAGACCACCAATAATCATGGTCTAATAAGATAAGATAACTTTGTTAATTTACGAGGCTGTTTTGCAAATAATCCTTCGACTTCTTTTTTCTTTTTGTGATTGTCCAACAGGCATTGATACAAACAAACTCAATTAAAGTTGACTTAACGAAGCTCTAACAAACAGATAGCTTTACATGCATAAAAATACGTGGCTGGACTCGTGACGTCGATTCTTTCATCTCAAGAGAGAAAAGGCGGTGCCAGAAAACTCGCCGGATATCCATTCTTCTCCATCTTCAATCCCTTGAGGCTGCTTGCATGTTCTTTCATCCTTGAATCTTCAGTTGAAGAAAAAATCTTCATCCCTAATGATAGAGTAATAGCCTCAAAAAAAACACTTTAGCAGAGACTAACACAAAACTTTGCTGGAACGCTTTCATTATGGTAGCCCCAACTCATCTAAATTCTGGATAGAATCTCTTTGATGCGTTCTAAACTTCAGCTTTTGACTTTCATGGAGACTTTGCAAAATTTGAAGCGAAGCTTGATACCACTTCCAGATAAAACTCTGAGCTTTTCTATCCAAAAAGCAAATCAAATCGCTTAATCAACCGGCTTAACATCATCACTTAGAAGGAGGAGAACTAGATCCAAACTTTATTTAGGTTAACTCGAAACAGAGAAAAAATTAGAGTGATAACCATTTCTGCTTAGTCAACCTTAAACATACAAAAATCGACTAATACGAAAACATAAGATCGTCAAAGCAAAACAGAAATCGATCATTAAGATCGAAGATATACATAACTCGCCCAGCGAAGGTTTAATTTAATATTTATTTATTTTAAAATTATTTGAATTAGTTTTTCTGTCTTTTATAAGGTTTGTAGGTTGTCACTAAATCGAATATAAGTCTTTTTTTTTTTTTTTTTTTTTTGATTAATCAGGGGTGTCCGGCGGCCGAGACCAACCGACTAAATCCCCTGAGAGTTTCAGTGAAAAATCGAATATATAAAGTTTCAGTGAAAAATCAAAAACCAGCTCTAATTCTAAATGAATCTTTCTAAATTACTAATCTTAATTTTCCGTCCAGTTTTACATAGTTTGAGATCTTTTCTAAAAATATTTACTTAGAAGATTCATCTTGAATCTAATTTTTACGCGTTTTAGTTGTATATTAGTAAATATATGATATGTTTACAATTGGATTTAATCTATATATGATTCTATTTATAAACGATTAGTTTTTTTTGAGAAAAATATAAACATCAATGAATGTAAGATATGTTAGATATGATGAATAAAATATAAAAAATGATTATTATATTCTATAGAAATATTTTGAATTTAACTATTAAACACAAGTTCATCTACATCATTTAGATTTCATGATATAACATATTTATTTATTTATATATGTAGTTTATCAGGTGTCATAAACTTGTTTAACCAATTTTATCCAAATCTATCAATATTAATTCAAAACAAATTATCCTATGCCAATCCACAACGTATTTCATAAATAAAATCACATTTACTTAATAAAAATTCACTTATATACTAATATCAATATAAATTATATAAATATACCTGAATGCAACTAAAAAATACATATCTCACAATTAAGTACATGCTAACATACTATAATATATGTGATTTCATAATGTTGTAGTTACTATAACTTTTTATATTTCATTGAATATAATATTCTCAAATATATATACTAACCAATTTTCAAAACTGAAATATAATACATAAAATCCAAAGTAAGATTTGAATTTAATAGATTAGATATATTTTAGTATTTTATTTTTGTTGGAAATACAAATAAATAGTTAAATTTTTTATAATTTTATTAGAATTATTATCAAAAATAATTAATTTTAATTGTCAGTAATATATAATTAAAATATTTTTTGGGATTTTTATTTTTTGTTCTGAAATCAAAACTGAATTAGTTTTAATGATAATTAGAATTTATATTAACTAATTAAAAAAATTAAAAAGATTTAGAAACGATTTTGTTAGATCTTTTTAAAAAAGTTGTTATTTTCATTTCAAATATAAAATTAAGATATTAAAATATTATAATTAAATTATATATGATTTGATAAATTTTCTAAAAGATAGTCTAAATAAAAAATTACATATATAAAAGACTTTAATTTAATAGATTTGATTTCTTTTCATTTTGTATCGTTGGGAAACTTGAATTTTTGTTTTATCTACTTACTGGGATAAATTATTAGGTGACACTATGTGAATATGAAAAGTAAGACAGCCAAATTGTAAATAGAAAAAATAATGTAAGAACTGCATGGAGAGTGCTTGGATGAGGATAAGGTTAAGCCAACAGTTTTTTTTTTCTGTCCCCCTCCTCTGTCTTTTCCCTCACAACTTACCTATCCTCTTCTTTTTTCCTCACTTTTTCCATTTAAAATTTAATAAAAAGTAATAAATAGATAATAATTTGCTTTTTGTTTTTATTATTTAAATGTTTTTAGGAAAACCACCAGAGCACACAGACACAAAAAAGAGATCACAATATAAAGATCTCATCTCATCTTCTCTTTATCTTTCATTTCCTCTCTGTCTCTATTGTGTGTGTTCCAGAAGAATCATATGATGAATAGAGTTGAATCTTATGTGTTTGATATCTCCGGTGATAGTTTGTATCAGTCTTCGTCTTCATCTTTCTCTTCACCTTCTTCTTCGGCCTCTTCTTCTATAGGGAAGAACAGCGACGAGGAAGAAGAGTTTCATGGTGGAGACGGGGAAGAGAATGAAGCTGAATCTCCGTACAAGGGTCCTCTTAATATGATGGAATCTCTAGGAGAAGTCTTACCCGTTAGGTAAACCTCTCTTTAAACCTTCTAAATTTAGAAACTTTTTTTTTTTTGAGGGAACTTTCCTGATCTGTGAATGTTTGTTTTTTCTTTGTGTAGGAAAGGGATATCGAACTATTACAACGGAAAGTCAAAGTCTTTCACGAACCTAGCTGCAGCTGCGTCGGCGTTGACTTCTTCATCGTCGATGAAGGACTTGGCCAAGCCGGAGAATCCTTACAGTCGGAGGAGGAGGAATCTACTCTGCCATCAGATTTGGGAGAATAATAACAACAGCAAGACGACTCCACGTGGCGGGATCTCGAAAAAACACGTCATGAGCTCGAGCAGGAGCGCGTTGACGCTCGCCGTGGCGGTTGCAGCCGGAGAAGGATCTTGTTCCGGTGGAGACTCGTCGTCGGGATCAAGTCCATCTCCTCCGAGGCATAGACATAATCATCATCAGATGATGATGATGCTTCCTCCGTTGTATCCTAGGAGTCGAGGGTCTTTTGGTAATTTGAAGTCGTCTCAGTCTTCGTCGGGTTTGTGTGCCTTGAGATCATACTCGGTGGTTGATATTTCGAGGTGTTTTCCGGCGACGGCGAGTGGACTTGGGTCAAGTAACTCGTAGGGATCATAATATTTAACTTTTGATTTTTCATTTTTTCGTTTTTTTTTTTACTTTACGACTAAGAACCGGCTTTTAAAACTGTTATTTAAGAGTCGATTTTTAGTTTTTCTTAGTTAAAAACTAAAAATCGGTTCTTAACAAAATTTAAGAACTTCACTTAAGAACTTTTCAATAAACATGCCCTTATGTCATCTTAAGCCATGATTAATCTAAGTTTTTAATTTTTTTTCTTACATTTTTCGGTTAAAAAATATGTTTTATGTGTCTTATTTAAAAGATGGTTTTTAAGTTTTCTTAAAAGTTTTAGGGGTTAAAAGTAAAAAAAATGTCTTTTAAAAAAACAAAGAACTATCCGCCCTAAGAAACTTTGATGCGGGTTTCTTAAGTTAAATTTTTTAAGGAAAATTAAGAAACTATTCATTAGTTTTAGTAAGAAAATTAAAAAATTATTTCTTATTTAAGAGTATTAAGAGTCGATCTTTAAATTTTTCGGTTAAAAATTAAAAACCAGTTTTTTAACTTTTCATAAGAAATCCAACCTAAAAATCAGCATTAATCATGGTTTTGGTTTCGTCTTTAATCAAAAAGTGCTAAATCATATGAAATAATTTTACATTTAATAATAAACTGACAAGGATTTAGTTAATAAAGAGAAAGATCTAATGATAAGATTCTATGTTTGGTGGGGAAGAGGATGAGCTCTCTTGATTTATTACCAAAGCAAGAGTGGATTTTGTTGTTGTTGACAACTTTGCAATAATCAAGTCGTAGTAGCTTATCCGTTGGTCTAATTAATAGCCGGTATTCCATACAGATGGAGCCAACGCCTAACTATTTCTACTAGCTGGAGAAGTAATGAATTTAAAACGACTAAGATTGACCTCAATGCCATGAGTCCACATGAAAGCATATTAAGTTTAGTTAACCATGCTAAATGATCCATATGAGTAGAAACGAAACGCAACTGTATTGTTACCAACTTAACTGATAAATCTTACTAAATAAGCTATAGGGACGGAGATGGCGTTATAGGCAATTTTTCATGCTAGATTCTGATAAACTTTCTGACATTGTCGCTTGTACAAGACTCGGTGTATCTACAAACTGTAAAAGAAAAGATACACAAGTGATGAGCTTATATAGTTTTTGTTTTAAACTGAAAAAACTCAGGTTTGGTTCTAGTCCCTTGAATGAGCGCAAGAAGAAGCTCATGAAGCGTTATAGTCTTATGGAAAGCTTTACATGTGAAAGTTTGATGAGGACAACAAGTTGGGCTGATGCTGCATTCGATGCATCGTTTTCTTGTACCTCGATCTTTGGAGGTATTCAGACATCAGCTTGAGCCAACGAAGGGGAATCGTTCATCATGCCATCAACCACCTTAGGAACACACACAAAACATGTCGTGAGCCTTACCAACTCCATTTTTTTTTATAAAACACCATGTTCCATGTTTTGTTATACTTACACGGTTCACAACACCACATCATCAGGTTCCTCAACATTTATAACACCGTCCTTGTTGTACGTCTAGTACTCCACCTGGTTCCCTTGTGCACCACCTGCCATTGTTAGCCCCCTCAAGTTTGAGACAAAGTGGATGAGAAGGAGAAGGTTGACCAGCCACAAGAACCATAGACCGAGCTCAGCTTCTATGAACTGAACCTCTCTCTTCTTTTCTACTTTCCAAATGTGATATATATCTTCATTCTTCTGCATATTTGGATTCTAAGGGGGGGGGGGATTAGTGGGAGATGAATTTAGGTAGAGTTAGATTGATTTTAAAAATCAAGAGATTCTAAGTCCCAATAACACAAGATTTTGATGGAATTAAGAATTTTTAAAGCCAAAACTTTTTGAATGACAATAGATTTTATATGTCATTGAAGAATCATCAACCCAATAACACTTGATTTTACAAGAATGTTAGAATCCATTTGCCAATAATTATAGACTTTTAAAATTCTAACAATCATTATAAATGTTGCTCCCATTAACACCCCCTAAGTATTTTGGGTAAATTTTCTTTAAAAATGAATGGAAAGAGTTGTCTCTGATACACAGAAAACTTTTTAAGATTTTGCATAATTTCAGGGCAAATTATTAGAAGAGATTATTGGTTCTTGTATTTTAATGAACTTAAAAATCTAAACTAAATCAAGTTTATTAGTTCTATGATTTTAAAATTTATATTAAAACTATGTGTTATTGATTTCATGATTTATAAATTCTAATTTAAATCACGTGTTATTCAATCATCCGGATTTATTAATGAATTTGATTTCATAATAGATTTGAATGAATTTGTATGAATTTCTTTGTTAAAAATACAAAGGTAGAATCCAAAGGAAAACTTCCGGATTTGTAAAAACTAATTACAAATTTATATGTTAAATTTGAAAACCAGTTTATTTTACATTGAATTTTGTAAATACTAAATGAATTTCTAAATATATTTCATAAATTAGTAACACCTCCTAAGAGCATGTTTATCCAAGGGACTCCAAGAGTCCCTTAAAAAAAATGGCACCCATTTTTTTTTCTTTTTTATTTATTTTTTTTTTTTTAAAAAAAGATGACCAATAGCGGGTCGCCATGTGTCAGTGGGACCCGCGAAACAATGCAAAGGACGTCCCTTAATTAGGGTTTCCAAGGGACGGTCCCTTAGATTTTTGTGGGACCCACTAATTTTTAACTAATATTTTTGTTAGGGATCCCTAGCTAAGGGACCCCGATAAACATGCTCTAAGTTTATATTTTCTTTTCATTTGTTGGCGTTTGAACAACTTTCACTAAGGGTCTAAGCAGAGGCTTTGCATTTCAAGATGGAACCAAGAAGGATGAGGATGACAAGCGGCCCACCAAGCGAACCAAAAAGCCTGCGGATCCAGTAAGGATCAAACCTGGTCAATCTCCAGTCACAATACAGAGACAAAGGCACAAAGCAATGTCCGAAACCAACAAGAGGAGCAAGGGACGCGAAAACATGAGACGCTGTTGAGGTAGAGACCAAGTCATATAACTTTGGATGTTTGTTAAATCCAAAGAGCCAACTATAGTGCAAGTAGATGACATTCAAACTTGGAGATAAAATATTATTTCCATGTAACATTCTCGTTTGCATTCGCATATATAGTTTCAGTTTAAACATTTAATTGGACAAATAATGTATTTTCAGTATCCCTGAATATGGATTAAACTATGATTTATTATATTTTGATTAAAAACTCTAAAAATTACTGATATTTCAATCACATGATAAACTAAGACATAGCATAGAAAGTGGTTTGTGTTTGTGTTGTTTTGTATTATCGTATAGACTTAACCACGTGTAATATTGTGAATTATGTATATCTTTTTTTTTGATCAATGTGAATTATGTATATCTATATTTGAGGAAATGAAAGAAAAATATGAACTCTGCAATTTAACATTTATAATACTATGATGTTTACTAGAATTTGATCTGTGCACCCAGGTAGATGTATATTTAATAGAATAAATACATAAAAAAATTCGCAACACAAAAAGGTAATAGTTTCAGAGACATACATCTATATAAGTGTTTGTTTTCGATTTATAGTAATAATATCTATGAAAAATCGATGATTTTAATTGTCGGTAATATGTTGGTTATTCATATTGTGATTAGAAACTAAATCAATCAAAATGATAAATTATATAACATATTCGTCAATTAGTAATTTTTAATTACATTAATAATTTTGATGTATTTATCTATAAACTTAAACATTACTTAGTATGTTTATATATATTAATAAATTTTTCTTTCCAAAATAAAAGGTTTTATATCAAATAAAATTCACTTTTGTTTTAATAAAATAGTTTGATATGTTTCTAAATTTTTGATAAGCCAAATAAATTTTCTTTTATGTTTATTTTTGAGGAAAATATTAAATGAAATTTAATTATTATTATTCTTATAATTCAAATATATATGTGTATGTATAATATTAACCATAAAATTATTTAACATATATTTAGAAAATAACTAGATATCTCTTAATAAAACATTTATAGTTTATATTCTGTATATAAAATGAATATATAATATAATAAATATATAATATTTAATTTATGTATGTCATATTTTAAATACATCTATTTAATGTTATTTTAAAAATTGATTATAATTTATTCCAATTAGAGAATAATTGTAAGTTCGGTTAGAGAATAATCTAACAAAATAAATGATTTATACTTAATTAACTAATAATTATTAAATTAATGATACAAATTATAATTAATAGAATGAAAGAATAATTATTTTAAAAAATATTTTAGTTTTAATAATATAGACGTGTGCGTTTCTTATTCTGTATATGCATATATATATATATATATATATGTCATCACATCATTTTGATGTCGCTGTAGAGAGATAGAGATATGAAAACCGAAAACAATTTAAATCGAAACTGAATGTAGAATGATCCTTCCTAAAGAATAGCTGTAGTTGAACTCTATATGACTTCGTTTTCAAGTGGACCATTATATATTTAAAATACCAAATTCTAATTTGGTTTGTATATTTGTGGCCGCAAACTTGTAGATTGAGATTTGTGAGTTCATAGTAAGTAATTTCTATTTTAGACGGAGTTCTTAATCGTTGGCTATGATCACATGAATAGGCATAGATTAGTTTAGTTTCCTATATACGTATATATTGGAAACGGCAAGTTCCAAAACAAAAAAAGTAAAACTATTTGTTACGAACGTGAATCAACTCGAAAAGTATATATATAGGAAGATATCCCTTTAAAATTTATATAATAATAATGTCAATGAAGAAATTTAAAATCCGTTTCAAAACCTAAATTAATACAGTACTGCAGGGATCTTTGGCCCCTGCACCCTCTAGATGTTAATCTTGATATCAAAACTATATTTATTACGCATACATCCAATCCAATAAATATTGACCTTTTTTTTACTGGTGTAAAGAGATTTAAAATACACTTTCATAATTTTTTGTTATTAACTTGGCCTTAGAACATGAATTTATATCCATGTAAACTTACCATGATAATTGTGAACGGATCGAACATGAAACATGTTACCGTCCTAGTCCCGCTTCTTACCACTCGACCACAATTGTCATCTCATTCGTTGTTTTAATTCTGCTCGATTCTTTTTCTATATACCTAAAATTTTGAGTTCACTTATTCTCTTTAAAATTTTCATTTCTTGGACACTAAAACTTTATCTTTCTTTTTCTTTTCATTTATCGGAGAACCATTGATATTCTTTTGGTTATTTTATTTGTTCGCTACGAAGCAAATTAATTCACATGCAAAGCATCTCCATTCACGTGTCGAGCGAAACTTAGTTCCATAAAAACGGCGATGAAAATATTAATCTCAATGACTTAAAAAAATTCAATAACCATGACAACTTATAAAGATAAATTTCACTGAGCCCTTATTTATATGAATCCAATAATCTCCCTTTACCATCAGTATTTATAGGAGCCCAAAACATTATTCCTACTTTCAAATACTAGCGACCCCGGCAACATTCTTGTGACGTAAATTTATCTTTTATTTTTTTTTTAAACCGGGGGAATTATGTCAAATCCAAACAAATATTTCGAAGGCCATAAAGATTCATAATTCTTACCATTAAACCATTTATGATGGCTAAAAATGATTAAAATTAAAGTGGAGGACCACGAGCTCGAACTCTACCTTAAAACTTACAAAATGACGCAAAATTATTATGAATCAATTTTATGCCATTGTTTTGATAAAAACAGTTAAACATACCTTTAGACTAATTAATCAATAATCACAAGTCCTACTAAAACCATTTAACGTTAAAAGTAACATAAACTGGTATTTTATATACATATGAGAAGTACGTACTTAGACCATCAGCAATGGTGTACCCTTAGGGGAGGGGTCCTTAGATTTTTTTTTTTTAATTTTTTTTTCGAATTACAAAAAAAAATTAAAAAAAAAAATTATCGATCACTCGCGAGCCGCCACGTGTCGCTGGGGCCCGCAAACAGTGTAAGGACTCGTCAAGAAAGAGTCCTTATGTAAGGATTTTAAAGAGCGAATCCTTAACTTTTAGTGGGATCCACTAATTATTTAATTATTTTTTTCCTAAGGATTCCCCTTAAGGACCCCTGTTGCGGGTGTTCTTACTACTTACATACTACCTCCGTTTCACTTACTTGCCGTTTTGGATTTGTGCACATAGATTAAGGAAACATTTAATTTTATATATTTTCTAGATAAAAACACAATTACCTATACACCTAACCACATTTCAACCAATAAAAAAATAGAATAACATATAAAACTAATAAATTATGCATTGAAACTATAAAAAGACACTTATTTTAAAACGAAAAATTTTCTCTACAACGACATATAAACTGAAACGGAGGGAGTAGTAACTTTTCTCGATTTAGTGAAAATGAATCTATAATATAGTAAGAGCATATTTGGCTTGTAGTGCCCAACAAGAAGCAAAAAAAAAATTAAAAAAAATTAAGAACACGTCCGTGCATGCATGGCACGTTTGCCGGAGAAGGTACAAGCAAGATGGTCTTGCATGGGAAAATCGTAACTATCGTTTTTTCTTTTGATGTTTGCCTATTCAATGAAATCATCATCATCTTATAATTGCATTATCTAAAGCTGCCAACAAATATATAAAAATTAAGATCTCATCTTTTTGTGAAAGAAAAGCAACGAGAAAAGAAAAGTTGCTACCTTATGTCAGTGGAGAATCGAGAAGATTTTGGTTCGGAGTTCAAAATTTTGAAAAATATTTTTCTTAAAGTTTTTTTTATGCGAAGATTTATCCATTGGTATGCGACAAGCTTTCACATTTTTTCATTTTGAAAGGGCACTTTCTTTGTTGAAAAGAGATTGTATTTACCTATAAAATTAAAATATATATATATTAAGAAAGGGTGTCATTACGTCGCAAAAAGATGATCAAATATTGGCTTCTTTCACGAAATTAATTTTCATTTCATTGGTGGCACTTATCTAGACTAAGAAATTTAAGTCTATGAAAATGCTACCATGTCTAGCTATTGTAGTGGATGTGTGATCATTTCTGTATATCTACATAGTTAAAGATAGAATAAACGATAATAGCCTCTCTTTAAAATTTACAAGGTTGATTCAGTTGTCTCCAAATTGATTAAGAGATCTTTCTACAACCGGTTTGATTCTAAACCCATTTGATTAAATTAACTATTTTCAAACTATGTATACACGAAGCAAAGTTCATTCTAGCTGATAGTATACATACAGATACAAACAAATTACAAATGAAATCATTTCTTTTGATATCCTCAAACTAGCTTTACATTATCTTTATGGGCATGTGAGCTTTTTCCAAAAGAAAAAAAAATTGAAGACAAAAGAATCAGAATCTTCCAACGAGGAACACACGAAAATATATGATTATCAACAAAAGAAAATAAAAATATATATGTAGAAATAATATACATTGAAAGGTTGGTGATGTTCAAAACCTTTTTCCTTGATTCTTTTTGTGGTAAGAAGAGAAGAATCTGATGCCCCAAATCTCTTAGTCTTGTTACCTTTTCTTTCTCTCTCGAAAATTGGCAAATGAAAAAGATAACGAGTCAAAGTAAATCTTCCGAGACTCAACGCGTCCATACTTTTGGAAATGGTTTTGATTATCCATTCATGATAATATAGAGACTAACTTGTTAATTAACTATACTACATGTCATAGTCTCGATCCTGAATCATTTGAATAAATGTACTTTCTCTTTATTTCCATTTTAAACGACCGGCTCTAGTTCAATGTTACCTTCATATATACATCAATTTTCTTCTCGCGTGCTATATAACATGGCATTGATATGGACATCACCTATAATTTGCCTCATGTCGACATCTTAATGTATAATATTATTTTCCGTTTTGAAAATTGTTGGATTTCGCTATCAACGAATTGTACATGTTACAACAGATTATTGTCTTACTTTTCCATTTCTTAATATGAACGTTGACTGGAAAATCTATGCATGTCACAATTTTTTAAATAAAATTGGGAAGAAATTAAAAAAAAAAACTCTCTTTCATAACTATAAGTGCATAGATCATTCAAACGGTCCAAATCGAAATGAATGGTCCATACGACATAAACATTTAGTAGGAATTGACCAAAAAGGTCATAATCACAATAGAATCATGGACTGACTCCAATAAGGGGATGGTGGATGATTGATTTGATAATAATTTATGTGTTAATTATTGGGACAACATGTAAAGTACAATCCTTTCAATGTCTATCAGCCGTCTCCTTTGTTATCCTTAAAATGACCACAAATAACATCACTATTTGTGAAAATACTAATAAGAGAATTCAAGTGTAAAGTGTTAGAGCATCGTTAATGCAAGAAACTCTTGTATTTTTTTTTTTACTTTTTTTTCTTAAAGTGAACCAATCGTGAGCCGCCACGTGTCAGTGGGACCCGTGAACAGTGTAAGAAACCCATAAAAACCGGTTCTTAATCTATAGTTTTTGTAACCGATCCTTACACTGTTCATGGGTCCCACAGCTTAAGAAACTCACTAGAGAAACCCCAATAATGATGCTCTTAGAGCTAGCAATACATGAAGTTGTATCCAAGCTGACAAACTTTGAATCTGAAAATATGTTTCTGTGTTATTCAAGCCATCGGCCAAAGTAGCTTATATATCGCTATACAAGAAGTTAACCTAACATGAAAGGAAATATTACAATTTAGGAATAAGTATATACGAAGATATATGGTAAAGAGATACGATATCTCAATACCCCCCTTCAAGTTGGAGCATAGAGATTGTATATGCCCAACTTGAGTAGAAAAGCATCGAATTCCTTTCGTCCCAACGCCTTCGTGAGAATATCTGCAAGTTGATCTTTGGTAGAAACATGGAGAGGCTTGATCAGCCCTCGAACGATATCATCACGCACAAAATGGCAATCAGCTTCAACGTGTTTGGTTCGTTCGTGAAAGACGGGGTTGGCACTAATATGTATAGCCGGTTTGCTATCACATAAGATCGACATTGGTCCATCATGTTCAATTCCAATCTCGGACAGAAGTCTTCGAAGCCAACGAAGTTCTGCAGTGAGGTCAGCCATTGCTCGATATTCGGCCTCTGCCGAAGATCTTGAAACCGTATCTTGTTTCTTAGTTTTCCAGGATACAGGTGAATCTCCCAACTGAACAATCCACCCTGTAAGGGAGCGACGAGTAAGAGGACATCCCGCCCAGTCCGAATCACACCAGCCACTCAAATGAAATGACGGAGTAGACCTAAGAAGAATCCCTTGTCCAAGTGTTCCCTTTAAGTATCGAACAACTTTCAAAACCGCTATCCAATGCTCTGCTCGAGGAGTATGCATGAATTGAGACAACACATGAATAGCATATGTCAAGTCGGGCCTTGTTGCAGCCAAATAGATCAGACGCCCTACCAGTCTTCTGTAGCGTTCTGGATCAGCAAGAAGAGGACCATTGGCGAGCGCTAGTTTATGGTTCTGATCAATCGGTGCTCCAGCCGGTTTACAGCCGAGAAGACCCATTTCCTCCACAATGTCAGTCGCATATTTTCGTTGGCACAGATATATGCCGGAAGAGTTGCGAGCCACTTCCAAGCCAAGAAAATATTTCACAGGTCCAAGGTCTTTCATATGGAAGCAAGTCGACAAGTATTGCTTGAAAATTTAGATCGCTTCAGGACAATTCCCAGAGATGATCAAGTCATCTACATAGACCAAGACACGAAGTGAAGTACCTTGTTTGTTGTAAACAAACAACGAGTAGTCAGAACGTGTTTGAGTAAATCCATATGTCTGTAACGAATCAGCAAGCTTCTCGAACCAGCACCGTGGAGCTTGTTTCAACCCGTATAATGATTTCAGTAGCCTACACACACGTGTTTCACCCGGAGGCTGGAATCCCTGTGGCAATTTCATGTACACTTCTTCATGCAAATCACCATGTAAAAATGCATTATGCACATCCATTTGATGTACTTCATGATTCTTCTTGGCAGCAATGTCGAGAAACAGACGCACCGTCGTCATCTTAGCCACAGGTGCAAAGGTTTCATCATAGTCTAGCCCCTCTTTTTGGTGATTGCCAAGCACAACTAAGCGAGCTTTGTAACGTTCAATTGTTCCATCGGAGTTGTATTTGATCGTAAATACCCATTTACAGCCAAGAGCCTTTTTACCAGGCGGCAGTTCCTCAAGTCGCCAAGTGTTGCTGCCTTCGAGAGATCCATATTCTTTATCCACAGCCTTGACCCAAAAATCATGTTTCATAGCTTCCGCAAATGTGCGAGGCTCAATATTTGCAGATAAAGCAAATACAAATCTGCGATGGTTAGGAGATAAACGATCACAAGAGATAAAGTTGCATATAGGGTAAGACGGACTTGAGGATGGCTGAGGAGTGAGTGTAGCAGGAGTGAGAGAGAGAGGGTCTTTAATCGAAGCTGTACCAACTATATAATCCATCAGTCGAGCAGGTTGTTTCTTTGACCGTTGCCCTCGGCCAAGTGTCTGGTCACTATCCGCAGTTGTGTCAACCGCAGGAACCTCTTCATGGAGGACATTTTCATCATCCAGAGACGCATCAATAGTAGGTATGACAGTCGCTTCTGTAGCCTCCATGGGAAGTTCCTCTTCGTCATCAGAAAGACCTTTCGCATGGGAACTATCAAGTGTAACGATTCTCTCATCCGGAGTCAACGGTGAACTCATCTTTTCAAAGGGAAACTGTGCTTCTTGGAATACAACATCACGAGATACAAAGATCATTTCTCGTTCCAGGTCATACAACTTCCATCCTTTCTTCCCATAAGGATATCCCAAAAAAAAACACTTGGTGCTCCGAGACGCGAACTTGTCTCCCTTGTGATTCAGATTGTGAGCATAAGCCAAACATCCAAAAACACGCAAGTGCTTATACCCCGGCGCATGTCCATACAACATTTCAAACGGTGTCTTATTACCAAGCAGTACCGAAGGAGTTCGATTGATCAAATAACCAGCTGTAAGAACACATTCTCCCCAATAGTCGATAGGTAAGTGAGCTTGAAACCGCAAAGCTCTCGCGACGTTCAGTATGTGTCGATGTTTACGCTCTACACGACCATTTTGCTGTGGTGTATAAACGCAAGATGTCTCATGGTTGATTCCTTCTTCATGGAAAAATCTGGTAAGACACATGAATTCTGTTCCATTATCACTTCGAATCTTTTTCACCTTCTTCGAAAATTGTGTTTCGATCATTGAGAGAAACTCGCATATCTGCTTGGAGACCAAGGTTTTATCCGGAAGTAGATAGAGCCAAACTGCACGAGAATAGTCATCGACTATTGTCAAGAAATATCTGGAACCGCAAAAAGATGTAGTACGATAAGGACCCCATAAGTCACAATGAATCAAATCAAAAACTTCTTTAGCTTTATTAGAACTATCGGGAAAAGGTTGACGAGTCTGTTTAGCTCGTAAACAAACATCACAACTCTGAATTAAAATTGCATTACGACTACTAGAGGTACTACAAACACCAGGAACCATTCCAGTTACTTGGGGAGACGGATGACCCATACGGTGATGCCACAAAATCAAATCATCACGAACACTTGTCTGCAGAGATATCACAGTCCGAGTCCCATGAAACCGGTACAGTCCCTCTCCCTCTCTTTCACCCACTCCAATCAGCATCCTCGTACGTCGGTCCTGCAAAATTATCAATTTATCAGTTACTTGTCCTATTAAGTAACTGTCAGTTACCAGCTGACCCAGTGATATGAGGTTCATATTAAACCCATCAACTAGATACACATTCTTCAATGATATCCGGGAGGTAAGATGAATTGTCCCCTGTTTGGTGGCCAAAACATCAGACCCAGCAGGAAGTGACACTGATATGGGAGCAATGTCGTGAATCTCATCCAACAACTCGACACACCCCGTCATGTGATGTGTTGCTCCCGTATCAAGTATCCACATTTGATCAGTTTTCTTACCGTTGAATTGTGGAGTCGACTTGCCGGACTGTATTAAGCGTTGGACTGCAGACCACTGGTCATCGGTCAGACCAGTTAAACCTTGACGATCCGTGTCTGTAAGAGTCGCATTGGACACCACTGCAGCTGAGTTGATTTGAGTAACATTGGCTCGTGGGTTGGAGCCACGACCCCGTCCAGTAGCTTGTCCCCTGTTATCACCTCTATGTTTTGGTCTATCGCCCCACCATTCAGGGAAGCCTATTACCTTGAAGCAAACTGTTGCGTCATGTCCAGTTCTTCCACATGCTGTGCAGTGGCGAGATGGATCACGGTTGTTTGGTCCATTACGGAGTGACTGATTATCTCCTTGACGAGATACGTCACGTGTGTAAACAGTTCGGTTGGAGTTAGGAGTATTCGAGTTTGCTTGAGACGCAAAACTCATCACAGGAACCTCTTTGACGACATTCATCCTGATGGTCTCGTTCTGTATGATAGTTTGGTAGACGCTATCAAGATCAGGGAGAGGTGTAATCGCACATATTTGCGATCGAATCACACCATGGACGGAGTCATCTAATCCGGACAGGAAATCATGAATCTGCAGGACTTCTCTTTCTTTCTCATGAGCCGTATTGAGATTGCACTCACACTTGGTACACGTACACTTCTTTGAGTTCATACATTCTGATATCCCATCCCACAATTTGGTCAGTCGACCAAAATAGTCATCCACCGTGGATCCATTCTGCTTGCAGGTTGCCAATTGGTTTCGTAGCTGTTGCAGGCGAGCACCACTCTTTTGAGAAAACCGCTTTTTGATGACATCCCACAAATCTTTAGCCACTTCGCGAGTTGAAATCGAAGAGCGAATCTTTGGTTCAATAGTTTGCTTAATCCATCCAACAAGTAGATGGTTGTTTGCTACCCAATCCTCAAGGTAGGGAGCATCGTTTCCTGGTTTTGGTATGCTTCCATCGAGGAAACCGAACTTCTTACGAGAACTCAACGCCATACGAACATTCATGGCCCATTCTTCATAATTCGAGCCATTGAGAAGGGGCTGCGAGATTACTGCACCAGGATTGTCACTTGCGGACAAGTCATAGGGAGAGATCGTTTTGTACTTCGGGTCGGTAGTAGTCAACGCCATTGTCGTTTCTATTTTTCAAACTGAGTGATTCAAGAGAACAAATCGATAGAGAAAGAGCACGACCCTCGCGATTGCGGAAAGAGTCAAGCTTGTATGAGAAATTTTCGAAATTAGGTTTGTTCTTGCTCTGATACCATGACAAACTTTGAATCTGAAAATATGTTTCTGTGTTATTCAAGCCATCGGCCAAAGTAGCTTATATATCGCTATACAAGAAGTTAACCTAACATGAAAGGAAATATTACAATTTAGGAATAAGTATATACGAAGATATATGGTAAAGAGATACGATATCTCAATACAAGCGTAAAGTGTATTTGGTATGATTTTCCAAACTTAATACGAACTAGACTATACAGGGCTAAACTGATTCTCAATTTTATGGGTTAGGATTATATATGGTAGTCCATTTATTAAAGGAGTTTCAGAACCAGTCCTGAGTAACGGGTTGGACGAAAAATTAACTTTTAACGATTTAAAAAACTTATATAATGGATGACCTAAAGAACGACTCTAGTGTGGTTTGTCTTGTGACAATCACTTGCACCCCCAAGCAATTACTAGCTATTGTTAGCTTTAATATAAGAAGAGAAAAGAAAATGTTTAAAAGAATATTTTGAACAAAAAGAACGTATTTCTTGTGAAGATAACTCCATTTGGACAAAAGACTCAAAGGCCACCTTTGAAAAATATAAAAACAGCTGATTATTTTTCTTTCCTTTTTTGAAACTTTGATTTTTTTTTTCTTGACAAAAAAAAAAACTAGAAAGGATACGATACATATAAAAATTACATTAGAGCGACGAAACTCAAGAATACAAAAGTATAATAGGGGGGTCAAGGAGCCCTATTGAAAATCTTTTGGCCTGGTGAAAGGATAGCCATGGGATCATACATAGTTTTCCGGTCGACGAACCTCGACCATCTGTTTCCAAAATGACGAATCCATTCCTCTTGAGACTTGTAGTGAGGAAGATATAGCTTGAAATCTATTCCCTTTCTGACACACCATTGAACAATCTCTTGGTTTTGAGCCACCATTTTATCGACCGATGAAGCTTTAGCACACGTCGGCACGAATCGAAGCAATGCCACTATGTAGAATATCTCTCCCTCCGGTAAAACCACGGATGTACGGTCATCCCACCTGGTAAAAATTCAGACCAAACTGTTAGTTAATCATTGGAACTCTTAATCATTATAGAAAATACCAAATACCAAGGGCATATCGGTCAAAATAAAATTAAAAATCTAGGAGAACAAAAATAAAGTTACGTAGACACTTTGTCCCTTTGCAATAATCCCCTCGAGTGATTTCGTTTTCTTACGTCTATCAGTTTGTACTAGCAAATCTCGTTTTCCACATAAAGTAAAAAACACCTAAAGACGAAACTACCCTAGGATCCATACATAACTCAGCAAAGTACAAAAGACTTATCTAGAAAAGAAAGTAAATGAGATTAACTGAAGCTAGAAGTGGGTCCCCGAAGCGTATCTTTGTCCCCACAGATTTGTATCGCTCAGACACTATTTCCCTAAATGACTCTAATCTTAACGACGGTTGCAATACAACTCCTTCACCCACCCAACCGTAATACCTAATACGGTACCGTATTATCCTTCGCCTATAAAATCTAAACGACCTCACTAAATGTCCGTACGGTGAAAAAAAATGCAGAGGAGTAGAAGAAAGACACGTGTGCCACATCTGCGACAATGTATTTGATCACAGTCACACGTCTCCTGACTTGTGTGTGGAACCTTTTAGCATGATTAATCAGGTGATTAACACGTGCCAAGAGAAAAAAACTAACTAGACCGATCTTCTTGTGATAGTCTTTTAGATAGATAGATTTGCCTTTGTCGAGTGAGCCCTTACGGGCCCATGTAAGAAAGGAGATTTGGGCAATATTCACCTGCTTCGCAAGAGTGGGTAGACCAGCATGGGCCCTCCGACTCCGTTCTTGACAAGTTCCTTGAAAACCGTCCGATCAAACTCTCCGATGTCACGCTTCGACACGAAGAGGTTAAGCCAAGGGTGCGGCGTTTCCCACGTGCCGTTCACCTTCGCGATTTCTTCAGACTGTTTTACTCTCAGTAAAAAGTCAACGTAAGGCAGATCCACCTCGAACCTCACTCCCTTAATAAATCTCAGCCGTCCGATCAATCTCTCCACTCTCTTTCACAACAAAAATAAAAAGTCAGCCAGGGGTATTTCAGTACATCTGCTTCATGAATATACATATAATTCCACGTAAAACCATGTCCAGATTGTCTCATCAATGTTACTTGAGAAAGTTTACATAATATGATTATAGTTACCGCCTGACCAATGGACATGTCACACGTATATGTCCTAACCTAAATAATGGAGTTTGAAAAGCTTATAGTGATCTAAAAAGATGAGGTTTCAATGAGAGAGACAACAAAAGCAAAAGGGAATGAGAGAAAAAAATGAAGATAAATGTCGTTTTCGTAAAATAACGTGGTTAAGAGAACGAATCATACTTTGTTTTTTTACATTTTATTTTTGTCAGAAAATCCAAAATGGAAGATACATTACTCAATGTATGGTCAGATTCATATTATGCAGTCAGACAAGAGACTGTATAATTCCCTTTCAACACCCTATCATATTTCCCTTATAATTAAAATATTATTTATATATCTTTCCACTGTTTTTGAAAATTTTCGTTGTAATCATGGAGGTCGAGAAAGCTCAAGGCGGTCCTGTATTAAATATACGTGTCGAATATAAGTTTGTGTAGTCGAAGTTACCTTGTCGACCGTTGAGTTGGACTCGGAATCTCTGTAGTGAAGAGCGAGTTCTAGGCAGTAAAGAACGGACCCGGATGACTGTGGGAGTCGGGTCGGGTCAAAGTCCTGGTCTAGGTCGAGTGGAACTGTAGGCCATCCGTTGACCGGGTCATCTCCGTTGACGAACACGAATCCCTCCACGTAATCAAACGATGACTCGTCCTTCTGACTCACCAGCCACTCGGCGTCCCGAGTGAACTCGTCGAACTCGGCGTAAACGATTCTTATCCACCTCACCTAATACAATCATTTTATATAACCAAATCACTATTAAATATTTTTTTTTTTTAAAAACACATCATTTTAGTAAAATACTGCCTCTTTCACTATATTCTAAAAGTTTAACACATATTACTAAAATATATTAAATTTTAATTATAATACATTATTTTATGATTAACTATTTTTCATAAATTTTATCTAATCAAAATTTAATAAGCACAATTATTTTTTTGAAAGTTTGCAATTTATCATTATTATCTACTAAAAATTTCATTAAAAATAAAATATCGAATTTTTTTAAAACATTTTTTAAAGTTAGATTATTTTGGAACAAATGGATTATATAATTGAGATTATGAAATGTTATTTTTTAATTATGGGTATTAAAGTATTCACCATATCTGGTGCAGGCTGTAGCAAAACCCTAGCTCTGGTGATGATACCAAACTGACCAAGACCACCTAAAACAGAGAAGAAGAGCTCCGAGTTCTCCACCTCCGAGCAAGTAACGACGTCTCCATTTCCCGTCACCACCTCTAACTCCGTCACATTCGACGTCTGTGGTCCGTAACGGAACGCTTGTCCACTAACGCCTGCATTCGACAACGTACCGCCCACCGTTAACCCTAAATAATCAGTCCACGACCTTGGCGCCAAGCCATACTCCGAAACGCACCGTTTCAACACATTTTCCCATAATGCCCCTCCGGAGACGTCGACGTACGCACCGCCGCCGGGTAAATAACCAACCTCGAAATGATTCTCCGCCGTGGAACGCATGTCGACGACGAGTCCTCCCTCCGCCATGGCCTGGCCGTTGATGGAATGGCCGTTTCCACGCGCCGTCACCGTGAGTTTATCGGACCTCAGAGCTGCTCTCACCGCTCCGGCGATATCCTCCGGTCCGATGGGTCTCACCACGGCGAGAGGCTTCACGCAGTTCATGCCACCAAAGTCTTTCCCGGCGATATCCGCGGGAGCGCCGCCGCATAAGATTTCTCCCTGGATGGCGAGTGACTCGGAGACGCCGTCAAAAGATTGTCCGGTGACGGAGGCGGTGGCGTCGGCGTCGTTGTCCAAGAAGTATGGCTCTATGTAAGCTATCATTGTGTGTGATTTGCTATTAGTAGAGGGAAGCTAGCTTTTAGCTTTTGGAACCAACCTTTTTTTTGGTTTGTCTGTGGTGAGAGAAGCTTGTGGCTTAGCTATAAATAGCGACTGAGTTTAGCTTTAGGATTATTCTTATTTAACTCTATTCAATTTTTTTTATTTCTCCGGCCGTTGAAATCAATTTTTTTTAATATTTGTTATTTAAAACGAAGATATTGGTTTTATTTAACGTCTCCCAAAATTGTCAACACTGATGAGTTATGTGAAGATAACTAAAGGAGGAAATAATCAAAACAAAACAGAAAATAAAAAATAAAAAGATACAACGATTCTTATAAAAGAATGGTTAAAGGATCCTCAAAATCTGTCCCGTACCAAAAAATAAATTTTTTTATTTGAAGCACCCAAAAAAAAAGAAAACTCTAAGAAATTTATTATGTAAGAAAGTTTGGTTTGTATGCTTACGACATAATAGACACTTGACGTAGTAATTGGTTTTTTTTTAGAGCCAAGCCAAGAGAATAAGTTTCAACCACATCCATAACTCAATGAGCTAGTTGAAATTATTGGCCGAAAAAGAGAGAACTGGTTTTAGATAAATTGTTCCTATTAACAGCATATGCTTAGTTCTGAGTTTGAGGTTAGTAGGTTACCACAGTTCCATGTAATACAATAGCATTAGCAGGCCAGGATCTTTTTCTTCCTACGGAAGCCTATAGGCATAGATCAAATGTTACAGGGATATGCAATCAAATGATTAGTTAGTGGTTGGTGAGTGGCACTTGAGTATATTGTTCAAATATACTTTTTTTGTTCAAATATATATATATATATATATATATATATATCTTTGTGGTAAAAGGTTCAAATATACTTTTATGTACGTAAAGATGATTTCGCATTCAGTGTATTGGTAGCTAATAGCCTAATAACGTGGGTTTCTATTAATAGTTTTAAGAATTGGAAACTATGTGATAGTCCATAAAGGGAATACCCGTTAAGAGAGACAATCATTTTAACATGAGGATTAAACATAAAGAATGAACTCGTCTGATACAACATTGTTTATGGACCAATCGATCTGAGGTATAGACTGATCGGTTCAAAGTTTGTTACACATAGGCATATCTTATTCGTTACTTTTTTTGACTGCTATAAAAAATTATGGGACAATTCTCTCAAAAACCGTTTTTTAATTTATTTTTTTGTAAAAAAATTGTTTAAAAAAAATGATTGAATAGTTTTTTTTGTTTTATCATTTTTAATATTTTTTTTTAATTCACTTTCAAAACTTAATCCCATAATTCTAAACCTTAAATGTAAATTAATTAATCTAACATGTATAAATATATATTTGCACATTTAATAAAACATCTTTTGATCATTTTTATTCAATTATATTTTTGTTACAAATTTTGTTTTAATATTATTTTAGGGTATGTTTCAAAATTATGTTGTGAAAATGATCTAAAACATAGAAAATATCGACGGATCTTGTAAGAGGCATTAACCGCAAATAATTAAGAAAGAAACAAAAGGAAAACAAAAGCAACAAACAAGAATACATCTTTCTCAATATTTTTAGTGAGTAGTGAGAACGTAGCGACAGAGGCGACGCTCTAAATAGATCTACATAATGCTCTAGTGTACGGACGGCGCGTGAGCGCGCGTGCCGGCACCGGAGGCTTCCTCTTCCATTTTCCTTGTTTCTCTTTTGCTCGTTCTCTGTCTATGCTCTGTTACTGCCTTGTTTGTGTCTCTGGTCAGTGATTTGCTACTGGTTTCGTCACCTTCTCGTGTTGGGTGTGGCTCGTGGTGAATCTGCTTGTTCTGGAGACTCGACGCAGTAGAGAGGAGCAGTTTCGGGTGTCTTTGTTCTTGGAAATCTCTTCTCGCGTACTCGGTTGGTGTTGATTGTTATTCGGTTTAGGTTGGATTTTGGTTTCAAAAGTACTGGATCTGCTAATTGACGGTGTAGCTCAGCTACAATTGCTTTTTCTGGAATCCTTCTCTAGATCTGTTTGTCTGGGTGTTCTTGCGGGTCTCCTTTGGCTGCTGACTTGTTCTTCTTTTGAAGGTGTTGATTGTCTTTTTTGAGTTTGTTGTAGTTTCCATCTAGTTCAATCTTATACTGTTCATGACCTGTTCTTGTCTTCCGGATTAGGTGGACCTCGCTCCTAGTTGTTTGTTCATATCTTGTGGAGGTATGTTGTGTTTGTTGTTTCATACCTAGGCTTTCAATGGTCGTCGTTGATCAAGCCGCTTCCGGGAATGTTAGCAAGATTCTTTACTTGCCGGTTTATGAAGTTTTGGTTTCCGGTCCTGGAGGTGTTGCCTCAGAATTCTAGGAGGAAGTGGTTGCATTCCCACTAAGCACCTGCTATAGATGCTTTATCGAATAGCCTCTATGTTTTTGTCAGACTTTTGCTAGTGGTTTGGAAGGTTTAATTATTTGTGTCAAAGTTGTAATACTTCTTAATCTCGCATGTTACCCCATTGTGGGTGCTAGTATCCGGGAATATCTTTGTTTTTCACCGGTTTAGCTAACCACAAAATGGTTTATCTTGATCTCATCCTTGCTATCAATAAAATCTTTGACGGAAAAAAGAAAAAAAAGAAAAGCAACAAACAAGTACGATGATAAATATAGCATATAGTCTCTTAATCTACACACGTCACACTACAGACATTACGTTTAAATCTTTCGAATGACATGAGAATATTTTGGATCTGATTGGTGGTTACGTGTTGTGTTTAGATCGGTTAAGAAATGGTTGTATATAAAACGATAAGAAAATTTATACAGTGATTACATTGGTTACCAACAGTGTGCTGAGCTAGTAGTTGAACCCAAAAAAACAACTTGTTGTATCTTTACAAACCGGATCTGATATTTCAAGAGTTATAAATATTTTTTTTTTAATTTAACAACTTTTTTTAAAATATAATTTTGGAGGTCTATACTGATGCACATAAACTCTAAAAATGTTGAGAACCAGAACCACTGTTTTGTTAGGATTGTACATAGATCTGGCTTTCTATCTTTATTTTGACTTTGGTTGGAAAATATATGTTTTATACCTTATCATAAAATATATCCAAGAAAAAATAGGGTCTAGCACAAATGTCTCCCATTTTTAAAAAATAATAACACTGGTTGATATGGACCATGAGGTCAAGAGCATTTGGTAACCCCAAAAAAAACCTAAATTTGAGTGGAGTATATATTCCTCATACAAAACTGATATGGATGAAAAAGTTAATGACATCGAACAAAATCGAATTTCAAAACTGATAAGTTTTGTTTTCAGACTCCACCACGACTTTTATTGTTTATTCACACACTAAAATTAACTCATAAATGATCTTTAAACCGTATTACTATTTTGTGTTGGCTAAAAGAGTTACTATAGATCATTCTACTAAAATGCTAATTGATGATAGTTAAGACAAACTTTTTAGAGCAATTATGATAATTAATTCGAGTATCTAGAAGTTCTGGCAACAGAAAATATAAAAATTGTTCTAATTGCACATTAAATTATAAATTAGAAGAAGAAAATATTTAATTTATCAACTGAAAAATGCTAATTAGATACAATCGTGTTCACAACTTTCTTTAGCTTTAGAAGTGCATTTGCAATTGATGAAGCCTTCCCCATCAAGGCCTCGACTACTATATATTAAATTATAAATTAGTTCCGAGAATATCAAAGAATTAAAGAAACTATTGACAGTAACTATCTTTATTAATTGTTATAATTTTAAAACGAATGTACAGTATAATTTATTCTTTTAAGAAAAAGATAGAAGTGGAAAGTTTTTAGTCCAGTGATTTTACTGAAAGTTCAATTATACTTATATACAAGAAAGTTTAGAGTTCAAATCCTATAAAATATAAATCATGTAGATTATAGAGAAAAAAAATATAAAAAAAAATCGACAAGGTATATATCCTACCTTGGAATATTAATCTAAATGGTTCAGAGTAACGCAACCGGATATGTATTTTTATTAAGTGATAAATTTGTCGGCTATAAAATCGTCTATATAATATTTTGATAGTTGTAATAACATACTTAGCTAGACTGGAAAAATTAATACTACTAATTTATTTTGTTCCGGTAATATATCTTAGATTTTCCTTGTGGATTATTGCGTAATTTATTTTATTTTTGACGAGAGAATTGACGACATTCGTCTCTTTATTCGCAGTCTTCAATTATAGTGGGTTTATTGATTCATAGTAATCGTGAGGCAGGCTAATTTACTGGAGTATATCATATGAATTTAGCTGACTTAGGTTTTTAAAAAAGCATAACAAAAATAAGATTCTGTCCGATTTAGCATTAAAAGTATAAATATTTAGGAGGACAATTCCCAAATTCCGCCCGGATTAAATTAACTAATCCCGGAAACTTGTCTCATAAAGTAGTTTAACAATATCAATAAACCCTAGTAACTAGTCCTATTGACTTCAGTCTCCAAACATAATTTATAATCGTAATAACTAATAATTCACGGCTAAATTTTTTTAAAACAAAATATGACAATGAGAATAAGTTTCATCGTAAACAAAGATGTAGATCAATGTTGGCAGTTGTTTTTTAAAAAATCGATAGCTAATGTAAGATTTTAAAGATGTACACGAGCAAGACAAGTAGAGAATGCAATACCTAATAATATTGACAACATATGCACTTAGGAAAGTGTATGTAACACTCCAATAAGGAAATTCAAATGGTGGCATAGGAAATGCGAATATGAATTTCTAGCAATTACAAAAAGGACTATTGGTTGAATTGTACCTATAAAAATTTACTGTATAATTTAATTTGTAATTTTTTTGATGTATATCTAATGTATTTATAGAAATTAAATTAAAAATGATAAAAAAATATTTCGACAATAATATTTTATCGCTTTAGAGAATAATGCTCCTGTAACTATCTTCTTATTTTCTTATTTTTTGGTTTTAATTTTAAAAATTAATTAAAATAATTGATAATTATATAGTTGTAGATATAAATTAAAACTATAACCATTTGATACAACCCAACCAAATCACCCTCAAAATAAAAAAAACACATAAACAATTTTACTATTTGTGATGCGATTTTTTTTACTTTACCGGGTTGAATGTGGCATCCGGCAGAAATGACTTCAAAACTGTAGTTCAGTTATATGTTTCACAAAAAAAAAAAAAATCTAAGTACATTACAAAATTGTGCTGCCATTTTCTTATTATCACAAGACGGTCTTACATTCAATTTTTGATAATTTAAAATAGTAAACAAGACGAAACAGGATCAAAATAATAAATGTTTGATCCAAAACTCATGTATTAAAATGGGTTAGAGCAGAAAATCATTTAAAAACACAAAGTAAACGAAATAGAATAAAACTTGCCTTAAAAAATCATACAAAAAGTTTAATAAGATATTACCATCACCTTACTACTGAGCACGCATAAATTTTGTTGTCATCGTGTACTCTAACAAGTTTGACTTATCAATAATATCTTTTGGCGAATGCATGTTCGACCATATAATTTATATTTGCTTAAATATATATTAGTAATGTAAAAAGAACATGTGTCGTTGCAATTTTTTTTCTTGTTTTTGGATGTATGTTCTCCCTAACATCTTTCCCTTTCTAATCGTTTATTTTCTATTCCTCGTAACTTTGTAATATAAACACAAAAAATGATCAAGGTCAATTCTTATATATATATATATATATATATATATTAGTTTAAAATAGTGTAAAATAAATTATATTGATATTAAGACGAGATTAATGTTTGCAGTGCCACTAAAGCCGTTGGCTTTGATTTTCTATTACAAAAAAAAGAAAAAAAAAAACTGAAAAGCTTGAACATAGTTTATTCTGAAGTCAAACCGGTCGCCCAGACTAATTAATATTATCAACGTTCCTAAAATAAACTGCACTATTATTTGTTGTACATAAAGTAATTAACTAGTACTAAGTCAAGACATCATACATTTTCTTTATTGATGATTTATATATAGATTGAATTTGATTCAGGATAGTCGTCCGACGTTGGGTTATCTCCCTCAGGTTTAAGATTTTTAATCTGTTTTTGTGAAGTCTTTATTTCTATCTTTCAGTTTCCATGATTTTTCTAATTTTCATTAAATTTTTCTATTATAAAAGTAAGTGCTTTCACAAAGAAAACAACTTGAAGTTCTCATCATGCCCATATGCATTTTTTCGCTATCTATTTGATAAAAATAGTAATTTAGAAGAAAAATTGAAATAATATATACAACAGATTAGACCATACATTGTAAACACATTATCTTACGCTATACATAATAAATATAAATGAAGTGCTCTTTTTTTTTTATCAACATATGCTTATATTAAAATAAAGATGAGGCTTTTATAATGTGTTCATGTTGCAATAATCACCGGTTAAATCGACACCTAATGTTTTAGACCTAGTTAGTAGTATCAAGTTGGAACCCATATGCCTCAAAATACTAGGGATAAAAATCATAAACATGTGATTAGATTGTATTGTAAGCATTAACTTATCATCTACTTTGTGGAATACAATAAAACACACTACATTATTGCAATAGCGTCTTGAACATAATCATATATTGCATAGATATATGAACGGATACTAAGCATACATTTAAAAATCTATTTAATTTGATGCGATGCGGAAATGAAATGAACATGGCAGGCTAACGATTGAATGAAACAGAAAGGGCAACACCATGGACGAGCCATGCTCCAATGAAGTATACCAGAATCCTCATTGGCCTTACATCTTCTGGTTCCTATCCATTTCTCCCCAAACCCATTTTATTTTATTAGAAGCCGACATATAAAAAAATAAGTTAAACTGAACGATCACAAAAGTTTTATACCAAACATATAGAACGTGATCTAGACGAACTAACTCAAATCAAATGAATGAAACTCATTACAAATTTTATATGCCAAAATATATCTGACTGGTTTATATTCTAACAATTGTGAAATAATGAAACTGAAAATCATTTAGGTTCAATATAAAACCAAAAAACTGGTAATAAACCGGAACCAAACAGTGTTTTCAACAACTTAGACCAAAAGGAAACAGAACACGTGCATGGTACGTGATTGTGGACAGGTTCACCAGTATCTTCACATTCCTAGCAAACCTGTACACAATCATGTACCATGTATAAGGATGCCATGACGTTAAATGTTTAACACCGTAGCACAGAAGATTTTGAGTTTGGTTCCTTCAAACTTGATAGCAGATACCCAAACTGTGTCAGCCATATAAAATCTTCAATATCGATAGCTGCCATTTAATATTGTACATCTTATATATGTTCTGGAGCTGGACATAACAACAAAGTCGTTGTAGTATAGTGGTAAGTATTTCCGCCTGTCACGCGGATGACCCGGGTTCGATCCCCGGCAACGGCGTCCTTTTTAAAATTTTTAAACAAAATAATAGCTTTTTAACATCTTGGTTTGATAATCAACCAATAAAAAAGTCAGTTACAGACTGAATTAGTAAAACACAGTTGTAAAAGCAACTACCTGGACAAAACTAATATTTTTGAGATTCAGTATATACAAAGATTAATGTTATAAACACCTTATGTTACTGCACATCCTTCATTATATACAGAGTCAGTCTCATGATCTTGTTTATCTCAAATTTGTTCAAAAGAACTGAGTCCAATTAACAAGAAAACAAAAGATAAATCAAAAAATTCAGAATCATTTGAATCAGTCTTTCTCTCATTTGTTGTTATTATCCGAGTTATCACAAGATCTCCAAACCACATCGTTAAGTGTGGTCGAGAGCTTCTTGTAAAACTGCAAAAGTACGAGTTTTACATGAACATATATACATACATAAGCAACGGCTAGAATAGAAAACTAGATATTATACTATATTTACCTCATGGAACTCTAATGTATCCCCTTTAGTTTTCCGGACTTCCACCATATGAAGAGATGGTGATACTTGAAATATCTACCAAAAAAAAAAACATTATACTAGATGAGGCCACTTCTTTAATTTACAAGCTCAATTCAGATTCAATATGTACCAAGAGTGCTTATTGTACCTCAGTAGCCATTTTTAGGTTTCCTTTCCTTCCAGCATTCACGTTTTCAAGTCTCATCTGTGTGTACCCAAACAAGGTAGTGGTTCAGTGAAAGTGACACAAAGATTTGAATAATTCAATATCCATGAAAGGAAAGGACGGGTGATAATATATGCTAACTAGGCCTTTAATTTTCTACTCTAATTAGTAATTCTTTTATAACTGTTATGTTCTTGTCTTTGTAATTTGTAACTCTAATAAACAAAGGAGAGACCATGTTCAGTAGCTGTTAGGGTTTCACAAAATCAGTTTACCTTATAGTTTTTCTTTTGAATATCGAAACCAAGAGGCTTAGAAGCTGCTTCAATCTTCTGGACTAACTCATCAGCACCCCCTGTGGCTGCAAATCTTGTTTCTCGCTTGAGTCCCTGTTAAGTTACAACAGTATAGACTTGATTAGTGCATATATAATGTGGAAGACCAAACCCTGAGCTTGTCTGCTTTTGTTAGTCTAAGAGACACACCTCTTCTTCTTCAAACAAGTTTCCGAGATCCAGACCTCTCAACATTGATATCAACTCAAAAGCATTCATTGAAGCTGGCTGCTCCTCTTTCTTTTCTGTGACATGATGCTCCTATATTTCATAAACCACATATTGTTATACAGACATTTATTGAAACTAAAAAAATGAGAACATATCAAATAAATATGAGTTACTTCTGAAGCTTTAAAAACAGCTTCCACATCTTCCACGTTTGCTTCTTCTTTCTCCTCGAAAAGGGTTGGCTTGTAATCTTTCTTGAACCACGCATCTTCCATAATCTCTGGAACTTTGATACGCTGTCATGTTTACGCACAGTGAATTAGTTTCACTGTTGAAAATCAATGATGAGTGGATGTTTTATATTCCCTCCGTTCCAAATTAAACTATATGATGTTTTAGAAAGTTTATGTTATTTCAACATATAAGATGTTTTGAAGTTTTAATATTAATTTTAATTTTGTTGGAAACTGTTCAACCTATTAGATTTTATTATTTTTTATAATTGGTTGAATAATTTTTAAATTATATCAAATGTTTTTTAAAAAATTAATCTTTATGCGCTAAAACAAAACATTATATATTTTGAAACGGGATGAGTAGTATTAAAGTTTACATGCAAAGGGTAAATATAGATAAAAGGGCATATAAAATGTTCTAACTTTTGCCACTCCTATTATTACCCTACTGCTATTAAAAAGCCTAAAAAATAGGATAAGACAATAATAAGCCATTAATCATATCATAATTAAGATACTAAATCAAACAATATAACTAACAAGAAAAACAAGAGAGGATAGGTTATCTTACAGTCGTCGGGTTTGGATCCAATATTCGGACAATCAAGTTCTTGGCACCAGGAGAGAGCCAAGGAGGACAATTATATTCAGCAGCTGCTATCTGAAAGATGATGAAATTACAACGTGTAAAAGAAGATATTAGTGGTGAAGGATGAAACCTTGAAAGACTATCACAATAGTGCTTACCTTTTTATACAGCATCATGAGGTTAGACTCCTGGAAAGGCAAATAACCAGCAAGTAGAACAAAGAGTATTACTCCACAGGACCATAAGTCTGCGGTTGCACCATCATAGCCTTGATCATTAAGAACCTTGGGACAAGAGCAACAAGGGAGCTATTAAAAACATGGTGCAAAAAACTGGAAGAGAACGTGACTAAGCATACCTCAGGAGCAACATAGTTTGGAGTTCCACATGCAGTGTGAAAAAGACCATCGCCCTACCAAATCCAAATAAGTCTCTTAAGCTGATAAATCAAATGATCAGAATAATGCATACAGATAAGAACATGCATGGCTTGAAACTACACTGGATAAGAAGGATTTTATGGCCAATAGTATCTACTAACCTTTGACAAGAATCTAGAAAAGAAAAGTGCCTCTATATTATCCCAAGTCTTATTAGATATTTGTAAAATAAAACCATTTAAACACATCATTACTGAACATCATCAGGGCACATGCATTAGAATATAACAAGGAAAAATCAGCAAGAACTCAGGCAAACTAAGGGATGCTAAGAAGAAGAAAGATTACCCCTGCTTGTTTGGACAAGGCACTCAATCCAAAATCAGAGACTTTCAGATTTCCTTGAGCATCTAGAAGCAAGTTTTCTGGCTGCAATAGTAAAAGTAAAAAAGATATATAGTAGGCATCAACATAAAAACAACACTTCCGGCGCTTGTGGCCCAGTGGTGATTAACTTGAGAGCAAAACCCAATACACATAAGCCACTTGGGTTCGAGTCTCGTTCGATGGGAAATAAAAATTTAGGCATCGCCTGGGACATGAGACCGGCACATGGACCGAAAACGTAGGCTCTGCTAACACGTGACTAGTCTGGATCTACTTCGTTGGGGACCAGGATATTTCTGTATAATTAAAAAAACAAAGAAAACAACACCTCCTGCAAAATTTACCAAAAAAGGATGTGTGGTACCTTTAAGTCTCTGTGGTAGACTCCCCTGCTGTGGCAGTAATCAACTGCATTGATAAGCTGCTGAAAATATCTACGTGCTCCATCTTCTTTCAAGCGTGCATCATGTACCTGCATAAGTTTAGACTTGACGCAAAAGTTAAACATATGATCAGTTATATGATTCAAACACCAAAAAATATTACAAATTTTTAAAGCGGGTTGGGCCGTTGGGGAGAGGTAAGGAAAGCTCACAATTTTGGCAAAAAGCTCTCCACCCATGGCGAATTCTAGGACAATGTATATCTTTGTCTTGCTAGCCAAAACCTGGAGCGGTCCATAAAACTTAGCTTTTAAGAGATTTGCTCCGCTTAGAAAGGTTGTCTTAAAATCATGGCTAGACATAAGGGAAAGGAGTAAGAACCTCATAGAGCCGAACTACATTTGGATGGTTTATGAGCTTCATAGTAGAGATTTCTCTCTTTATCTGCAAAAGCAAAGGAGAAAGCCACATTATATATACTTTTGGATATGTTTTATGTTTTAAGAGTGGTTCGCAATTCTCAAAATACATATATGTGTATGTATATATTAATATTTAATTTTGAGTTTTTTAATTTTATGTCTTAAGAAGAGTTCGGAATTCTCAAAATACATATACTTTTGGTCAGCTTTTCCGTAAGTTAAGGACTCCCGTGCTCTAAGAACCATGTAATGTGACAAGAGAGGAAAGTACCTGTTCAGACATCTTGTTTTCGAGGAGCTTCTGTTTATCAAGGATTTTAAGAGCAACGGATTCTCCTGTCTCAGTGTTCTTAGCATACCTGACTTTAGCAAAAGTTCCTTGTCCAATGATTTTGCCAACCTCGTATTTACCAACACGACGTTGGACCTTTGGTCGATTCATCACTCAGAGTTCACCCTCTTGATATCCTCTTCAAAAGCAATACAAAAAAAGAGAAATCTCCACGTGGAAGTAAAGATCATCATCACATTATTAAGATTATGCCACAGAAATTATAAGACGTAAACCAAGTGATGGAACTCTCCAAGATACCTTAATCACTAATCAAATTGCATAACAGTATTCAAACACACACACACACCTGTCAAAAAAAAACGATGAAGCCTTTCCACTGAGCTCAAAAGTTAGCAGGACATCGATAGAGAGAGGCGAGACGATCCTTATTTCATTTTCAGTGGGCACAAACCATTACGTTTAATTTCTTTCCTTTTATGGGAAAAATGATTATTTTTCCACCCTTGACTTTCTTAAGAAAGAAATTTATGTTTTTTACCCTTTTTGGGGTAATATTATGTTGACTTGATTTATGCAATGACAAAAAAATTTAGATTTGAAAAGATACCTTTATTTTTCTCTTTTTGTCTTTTTAAATGTGATACGAGGGAAAATAATCGATGCTTTAGTTAAAAAGGATTAATAATCAGAAAGATTTCTATTAGTGAATATTTTGATTAGATGTGTTGGAAGTTCTTTAGTTTGACCGAGAATTGGTACTTTATAAAAAAAAAAGCTATCGCCACTCTCGTGTTTTTTTTTTTAACGCTGATTGTATTCAATAACAAGAGTTTAACAAATAAGTCCCCTAAAGCACACACACCTCACAAACAGAGGATTGGGGGACAACAAAAACCATAATAAAGATTAAAAAACACCAGTAGGTGCCATATGAAATCGCAGTAAACTGAATAAGTGATGGATAACTGCATGGAGAACACAATATCCACATCGCCACATCCATGTGACTAGATGCCATCATTGGATGCCTCTTTTCGGATAGTAGGTCAAGCCATTGAGGACGCCACTCTCGTGTTACGAATGATTATTCGTTAACAAATGTGGTTGTGTGTTTGCTGATAATTTGTTATGACCAACATAAATTTAATATGTAATTTGCATACCAAAATTTAAAGAGTTTCGATCGTTAATTATTATTTGCCAAGGCCCTACACGTAGTATATATATATATAACTCAATGTTATATAACTCTTTAATACTAGAAGTTTAGAAAATGAATATATCTTGACTAAAGGATTGAATTTCTTTCAAAGAAGATAATGAACAAAGCTTATGCTTTATAATTATATATAAATTTAATATCAAATTTTAAAAGAGAAATACTTAAGATAGATTTAAAAAAAAATTGTCACAAAAATAACATCTAAAAAGAAAATAACCAAAATAGATTTTATATTAAATAGTATAAATATGCATTTATACCTTTTAGGTTATTTACGTTTTAGAGCTATGTAGTGAGTTTTGGAAGTGGGATTTATAATTAAAAAAATAAAAAATATTTAAAAATTTAAAATAAAAAATTTATTTTGGTCATATTTTTTAAAAAATTTATTTTTGTGACAAAATTTTTAAAAAATGTCTATTTAAAAGATTTGTTTTTTTTAAATGTCAAAATTTAAATTATTTGATATATATGCTTGGCAAATAGTTATTAAATATTAGCATAGTGATAAAAATAATTAAAAAAAAATAGAGGAAAGTACAATAAAAATAGATAATTTATTAAGAGACTTTGAAAAAAATGTGAGAGATAATCTCTCTACTTATCTTATTTATAGTGGTTACTTGTATTCAAAAGTTTTAAGTTTAATCATCAATCCTATACTAAAAGGAAAATAAGATCATCAAAGAGGGTGTCCACGTCCTCCAAAAAAATCATCCAATCATACAACTCTATATCGCCACGTCATACGCGTTTTTAGTCTACGGAGAATTAACCGGACCATTTGTATAGGCTTTAAACAATTTGAGATGACCCAGTTCAAGCCCTTCCAACCCTAATCTTCAACACCATCGTTGATCGTCTCCAACTCTTCCTCTTCGTCGGCATCGTTTCGCAGCCCTGCAGATCGCCGTTACCATATATCAATCTGAATAATTTAATATGATCTTTACTCATTTCTTAATGGTTTCGTTTGACCTCCCTTTATTTCTCTTCCTATTTAAAGTCCTTTGTCGAATCTTACATCAACCTGAATCTACCACTTTCACACAAGAAGATAAAGCTGTGGCCATGAAATCCACTGGGAAATTTCCAGGTATGACTATTTTTCCGTAAGAGGTGTTTTGCTTACGCTGATAATATTCAGATTTTTGTAATATGTTTAGCATTTGCAAAGTGATTGCAAAGTGAGGATGATCTCAAGAAATCTTTGGTAGACGAGTCATCTTCCTGTTGAGGGATCACCCATGTTTATATTCAAATAGATTTTCACGGCCTCTTTCTTGCTACAAGTTTGTGGCTTTATCCTTCCTCCAATTTTTTATACTGCTGTCAATTTCTTTACCTAAATTTTTTCTTTTTTACAGCTGCAAATATAATTAATTACATACGTGGTGGGAGTTTAGTCAAAGATTTGGAAGTCCCTCACAAAACTGAACCATGATTGCCGTATGGTTATACGTCCGTACATATATAGCTCCTGATTTTTTATTTTAGTGGAACGTCTCTCATGAATTTTTCTTTTCTGTTGTAGCTCATTGTATCGAGGTTCAAACAATCAGAAGTATGAAGAAGGGAGGAAAATATCTCTCCCATCTGTTGATAACTCAAATTATAGAAAGAGGCACTTTTGAAATATTTTCAGTTCTGTATATGTGAGAATCGTTAGTAACTTCACACTACCACTCCAAGGGTTATGTTAGAACTAGAAAGGTAAAGAAAAAGTTGGTATACTTCATATCCAAAATCGTTTATGTTTAACTTGTTCTATTGCAATATAATAAAATTAACATTAATTCTTATTTCTACTCTATAATTTGTCTACGTTGAAAGGAATAAGGTCACCTATTTTAATATATTGGAAAACATATTACATGGCTATAAAATATGTAATGTTGCAATACAAGGCGTGCCATTCTGGAAGAATGTTGTAAACTTGAGCAAACTCATTCAGGCAAGCCCTGTTTTACTGATTCCAACCCGTATTATCCTAAGTTCTTGAATTAATATGTTTTCTCTGATTCCAAAAAAAATGCAGGAACAGAGACAGCGAGATAACATTGGGTGGCAGAGGTGAGAAACAGAGACCGAGGGATACCATTGGGTGCCCAAGTTATCTTGAGAGGAAAAGAAGAGAGGCTCAAGATATACAAGTGAATGACCAACAAAATCAGGAGGAACATAAATGAATAGATAGACTAAGGAGCTTCTCTTGCCTCTTGCAAGCATAATCTTAAAGAAATTGCGTCTTAGTTTTAGTTTATTGATTTTAATCGCTTATGACCCGGAGTCGTGGAACTAGATGGTTCTTGAAGACTATTCTAGAGAATCTCAGCGTTAGCGGTGATTATACTCTATAGAAACATGCATGTGAGAAACAAAGTTGTTCAAATCAGAGTTAAAACCATAATTGAGGATTGAATGATTGCTTTGAAAATGGGGGAATGGAATTTAAGAAGAAACAAAGTAACAAGACACCTCAAATAGAACACTTAAAAGATTGCTTTGGATGCAATAAACTGACGTGTAGTGAAAATTAAGTGGCTGATGATCAATTTATACTATAACTATGCACATTTAGGATTTTTTCATGTGATCAAACATCTCTCATTTCACCTATCTAAGTTGGTGGAAAGTGAGTTTAAATACAACATGATGACAGCCATGGTGTCCACCTGCGCTGGTCTGAAAGGAGTTGGCTTCTCTAGAATCCTACTAAAGAGAAGGGTAGCAACGACTTCAAATATACAATTGCACATAATATCATAACTTTCACAGTAGTACGAAGAAAAAATCATTCCAACTTAGATTTGTGTACATTAATCATATTATTACGATCATTTATTCATTTTAAAGTATTATTTAGAAATCATACACAAGAAGTCAAAAAGTGTATAAACAATCTCTTATATCTTGGATTCAATTATCTTGAAGCCAAAATGAAGTTTAAATCAATTTTACAGCTAACAATTTTTAATTGTTATATAGAAACGCATAAATTATCTAAGATTAAATGTATAGTCATTAAAACAGAAGCTCAGTTAACTCGTATTCATCTTTCTCATCATTGTATATATGATTCCAAAAATAAAATTATAGCAAATGATGAGTTACTCCTTTTTGACATCTATTTATTATATAAAATATAAAATTACAACAAAAAATTATAAAATAGTAAACTTACAACCAATTTAGTTCTTATCATTCTAAATTTGCCAAGCAAAAACCATTAATTTATATATATAATTAAAAATATAAACTAATTTAAGTTTTTGTAATTGGTATGAATATATAAAACTTAATTACAATTTATTTGAAAAAAACACCGGGCAGATGAGTTAATTAAATGTAAGAAAACCTAAATTTAATAAAATATAAGTATAACCAATGTATTTAAACCCGGCCCGTACACTAAACTAGACAACTTTCTAGGTCAGCGGATTATCAGATCGACTATGGGCGAACCACATATTAATAAAAAAAATTTAAATATATCTAACTAATATATTTATTGATAATACATAAAATATTCAAATTTCTTAAAATGAATATAGAAAATATTTAAATTTTATTTCATTATTTTTTATTTTCATTTCACATATAAAATATTAATTAATAAGAATTTAATTTATTTAACCATTTTGTAAAAAAAATAGGAGTTAGAACATATAATAATAAATAGAAATACTTAAATTAATAAGTTTTAAATATCTAATTTGAATATTAAAATTAAATAATAAATCTAAAATATATTAAAAATAAAATATTAAGATTGTAATAGGTATTCAATAAAACCAATAAATTGACACCAAATCTTATTGACTAATTTTGTTTTTTTTCTATTATCGATCACTGTATTTTTCTCATATGACATAATGAAATGTTCATCAAAATATGAATATCATAATAAAATAGCTTAACTGATATTGTGTATCGTTTTAAAAAACTGAATAAGATCAATGATTTTGGTTCATGATAAAACATTATTTATTTAGAAACATATAAAATCAAGAAAACAAGAGTAAAAACATATGATTCATGAAAAATAATAAAAACAGAGTTTAGATGATAGAAGTTAGAACCTAGAATGCTAGAGCAAATGCTATTCACGATGAACAGAGTAAACAAGTTATTTTTTAAAAAGTTAAAGCCTAAAG
>CAJHQP010003333.1:0-69222 GCA_905132765.1 Moricandia arvensis
TGTGTTCGCAAGAGACTGACAAATTTAAAGCAAGTAAACAACAATCGTTTGCCAATATTGAGCTGATGATGCCTGCCGCTTACATGTTGTTGTCTTGCTATGTACAACTAGGTAAACCTAAGAAACTATTTGGCCCCAATAAATTTTATACAAGCCAAAAATTATATTTATACAAACGAACAATTTTAATAGTTTACTGTATATTCGAGGCAATACTTATTTTATATAATTTAATATTTAATATATTAATATGACTTTTGTTTAAAAAAAGAAAGAAATAACCGGTTAAAGTAAACGACCGTTGGGGAGAACTTAGACCACCTCCATTGGGGGTTTTTCCCATTAAGGTTCTTAATATATGTATTATGTATATATATATGTATGTATATATTATATATGTATAAGTAATTGTGGGGTCCACAATTATTGCGGAACCCCATAAAAAAGGGTTCTTAAGGATTCTTAAAATCCTCTTTTAAGAACCTTTGCCTATGGGGTTCCACAATAATTGTGGACCCCACAATTACTTATACATATATAATATATACATACATATATATACATAACACACATATTAAGAACTCCAATGGGAAGAACCCCCAATGGAGGTGCTCTTATAAAACTTTATCAGGGCAAGGGAACGTGCAACCACTTGGCCAATTGTTGCCTTGCTCTCTACAACTAGGTAAACTTAAGAAACTCTAAATAACTATTTGGTCCCTATAAATTTTATGCAAGCCAAAAGTTATATTTATACAAATCTACAATTTGATTAGCTTACAGTATATTCAAAAACAATTATTTTATATATTTTAACATTTAATATATTTATGTGACTTTTGTTTTTTTGTTAAAGGAAATCACCTTTACGATTCATAAAACTTTAATAGGACGATTGAGAATTTGAAACATTAGTTTAAGCTTTTAGAATGTCGTTTGAAACCTTAATATCGTAGGCAGACCTTAAAAAATTCAGAAAATTATGGAAAGGCAATAATGTGTTTCGTACGGAAAACATAGACTGATGGCAATGGAACCGCAACCACTTGGCCCAAGCTCAAAAAATAAATAAATTACGCTTGAAATGTTGAAAAATTATTTCAGGTTTTACAAGGCCCTCTTGCACCTTAGGGTCACTGGCATGCATGCCTGAAAGGAAACCAAAAGAAATATTGGCAAGGCGACAATGTATTCACAAGCAAGTGGCAGATTGAAAGCAAGTAAATAGCAACCGTTTGCCAATTTTGAGGGGATGATTCCCCTGCCGCTTACATTTTGTTGCCTTGCTCTGTACAACTAGGTAAACTTAAGAAACTCTAAGTAACTATTTGGTTCCAATAAATTTTATACAAGTATTTATACACACTAAAAATTTTAATAGTTTACTATATATTCTAAACAATAATCATTTTATAAATTTTAACATTTAATATATTTATATGACATTATTTTTTTTTCTAAGGAAGTAACCACTTAAGGGAAACCACCTTTGGCCAGAACACATAAAACTTTATCAGGGCAAGGGAACATGCAAAAACTTGGCCCATGTTGTTGCCTTGCTCTGTACAATTTGGTAAACTTAAGAAACTATAAATTACTATTTGGTCCCAATAAATTTTATACAAGCCAAAACTTATATTTGTACAAACATACCAATTTAATAGTTTCTTTTATATTCAAAAAATATTTATATATTTATATATCTTAACATTTAATATAATTATATGAATTTGTTTTGAAGTAAATAACCGATTAAAGGAAACCACCTTTGCGACTCATAAAACTTTATCAGGACGTTTGAGAATTTGAAAAATTAGTTTAACCTTTTAGAATGTCCTTTCACACGATAATCTCACAGGCATGCCTTAAGAAACTCAGAAAATTATGGCAAGACAATGTGTTTTGCAAGGAAAACGTAGACTGAGGGCAAGGGAACCGCGACCACTTGGCCCAAGCTCAAAAAATAATTAAATTACGCTTGAGATGTTGAAAAATTATTTCAGGTTTTACAAGGTCCTCCCGCACCTTAGGGTCACTAGCATGCCTGAAAGGAAACCAAAAGAAACATTGGCAAGACGATAATGTATTCACAAGCAATTGACAGACTAGAAGCAATAAACATCAACCATTTGCAATTTTGAGCTGATGATTCCCCTGTTGCTTACATGTTGTTGCCTTGATCTGTACAACTAGGTAAACTTAAGAAACTCTAGGTAACCATTTGGTCCCAATAAATTTTATACAAACCAAAAATTATGTTTATACAAACCAAAAATTTTAATAGTTTACTGTATAGTCTAGGCAATAATTATTTTATATATTTTAACATTTAATATATTTATATGACTTTTGTTTTTTTTTAAAAAGAAGAAAGTAACCATTTAGCCAGTTTTGAGCTTAATCATACGCAAAGGGAAAAAAGAGAATCAGAGGATCATTTATCACACTTTAATGAAGAAGGTGGGAAAGAAGATCATTTATCTTGCCAAATATATAAAAAATATTAACATTAACGTTGTAAAATTATAGAATCTAAATTACTTTAAGCTTTACTACTGTTGCTTTGCAGAGTTGTGTCTTGTCGAGGCAAACGTCCGTCATATCGAATATTAATATCACGCGGTCAAGAGAACTTACTTCTACCCTTTGTAGTTAAGATAAATATGGGTTTATCACCTTCTCTAGAATCCTTATATCACGCACCCTTTCATTTATTCTCTAATAACTGTTCTATTTTTTTCTCTCAACCCGTTTTTGTGCATCTCTTCATCACATTTTACGACCAGAAATGGAGAACTTCAACTTGGTTTCTCTCCCTCTTGTGATTCTTCATCTGATTCTCTCAAAGGTGGCAACACACAATGTCCGTGACTTTGGGAGTGCAAGAGTAGCATTTAGGGGGTTCAATGAAATTGGCAGAGAGGAATACTTCTATAGAGCTCCCAACCTCATTTTAATGAATCACTGGTTTCACGAGTCCAATGTTGTGAGAACATTCTTCTTATGTGCCACTGTGCGGGTAATCCAGAGGCCATCTACTTGCGAGGTATCTATGAGTTCTTCATGCTCCATTTGATTGATGAAGGATGGCAAAAAAATGCATCTTGCTGGTGAGAGAGGATGCTCGTTAGCGAAATATGTAGATGGTATGATGAACCTAGCATTTAGCGTCGATGCTAGAGGATTGGTTCACAACTATCTTGCTTTTACTCATGTTCGGATGTCCCACATGTTCACTAGTTGGCCACTCACAGAAAATTGGGATTACGATAAACCTGGGATGTTTCGTCTATCCTTGAAAGAATAGATCCTAACACCTCATATGATTTTGGTGCTCCAGAATGGAAGAACCCGAGATTGTTGTCTCAATATATTGATCAAGATCACAGTGGAAATGCGATCATTGTTTCTGGCAATATAAAGCTTGGTACTTATGCTTTAACATCCTTTGGAATGCTCGTGAATGGCCAATTGAAGATTAGTTGTCTATTGATGTGTAGTTTTCTCAACTTTTACTAAGTTTCTGTAAAATACTATGTAAATTAGCTGAACTTTTCCTATGTTTCCCAAGTTCCTGTGAATTACTATCCAAATTAGTAAAAGTTTTTCTCAGTTTCAAGAAGTTCTTCACTAATGAAGGTAAGAGTTTAAAAAAGTTTCATAAATAGACATGCCTAAAAAACTCAGAAAAAGTATGGCAATGATTTCGCAAGCAACCGGCAGATTGAAGGCAAGTAAACAGCAAAAATGATTCGCTGCCAATTACATGTTGTTGCCTTGCTCTGTACAACGAGGTAAACTTAAGAAACTCTAAATAACTATTTGGTCCCAATAAAAATTATACAAGGGAAAAATTTATATTTATACAAACCACAATTTTTTAATAGTTTACTGTATATTCAAAAAATAATTATCTTATATATTTTAACATTTAATATATTCATATGACTTTTGTTTTTTTGTTTACAAAAAAAAAAGAAAATAACTGGTTAAAGAATACCACCTTTGTGATTCATAAAACTTTATCAGAACGCTTGGGAATTTGAAAAATTAGTTTAGCTTTTAGAAGGTCCTTTGGCACCTTAATCTGACAAGCAGACATAAAAAACACAGGAAAAAAGTATAGTTAAGCAATAATGTGTTTCACAAGAAAACATAGACCGAGGGCAAGAGAACTGCAACCACTTTGACCAAGCTCAAAAAATAATTAAATCACGCTTGAGATGTTGAAAAAATTATTATAGCTTTTAAAAAGTTCTTTCGCACCTTAGACTCATGGCAGATTTGAAAGGAAACTAAAAGAAACAATGGCAACGCGAGAATGATTTCGCAAGCAACCGACAAATTGAAAGCAAGTGAACAGCAACCGTTGGCAAGTTTTGAGCTAATGATTCCTCTGCCAATCACATGATGTTGCCTTGCTTTGTACAACTAGGTAAACTTAATAAACCCTTTGTACCTATTTGGTCCAAATAAATTTTATACAAGCTAGAAATCATATTTTTTTCATACCAACAATTTTAATAATTTATTGTATATTCAAAACTAATTATTTTAAATATTTTAAAATTTAATATATTTATATAACTTTTTTTTTTTATTAAAAATAAAATTACCGATTAAAGGAAACCATGCTGTAATTATTTTAGCTATTAAAAAAATCCTCTCGCACCTTAGGCTCACTAGTAGGACTGAAAGAAACATTGGCAAGATGATAATGTATTCGCAAGAAAACGGAAAACTGATGGCAAGGTAACAATAAGCTTTGGCCAAATTTAAGAATCCCACGTTTTCGCAAGCAACAGTCATCATAAATATAAATTCCATCCAATCTAAAGATCAAATTAGTAGCGATTACAGACCAAGCCGAAAAAACAAAATAACAGTAGTGAGCTTAATGGAAAACAACAATACTCCGACAGATAAACGGTAAACTGACCAACACTCCCCCTGAATGAGTGACTAATTTGCTGAACACCTATATATATCACCCAGAGAACAATGTCGCTACTTTGCATGTTGATCGGTACGCCTTTTCTCCTTCATTGTTGATTGCCTTTGCTGGGAAAGCGTTGCATTCTTTGATTTTGGTTTTTAAGCACCTTGAGTTGGTTTCTTTGAAATTTTTCTTCGCACCCTGAGTTGGTTTCTCTGATGCTGGGCTACTCTGGAAAAGTCCTTTTCTCACCATGGGGGATGGAGTGCTCAGTGCTGTAATCTTTGCCGAGTATTTTGGTTTCTTTTTTGATGGCGGATTAGTTGATGGCGTTATCCACGCTAGCTTGGTTTGCTTCTGTTTTATTGGAGTACTGGGTGCTTTACTACGACCATGTTTCTTTGTTGATGTATTACGTGAAGACTGAATATTACCTTTATTTTTCGCTGGAGTTTGATTGCTCATACTTGTTGTTTGGTTGTTCTTTCTTAATAGTTTACGCTTGAATCGCATTGCTTTTTCAATTGCAGATAAGTATCTCTTCATCTTCGGTCTACCATGTTGTTTCCCTATTCGGGGTAGCAGACACATTGGACTAAGTACATTGGCTGGTGGGATCAAATCTTCATCTGTAGGGTTAATAAGTTCTGCGTAAGATGCAACCAAATATCCCTTTGTGTAACGAGGATCCACCAGGGTAGCTTCATCAATTTTTCGACATTGAGCTACTTTAATTGCGTGCTCATAGGGTATCTTATCGAGATCATATTGCTTACATATACAACTCCTCTGCAAAAAAAAGAAGTCTATGAATCAAAACTGAGACAAATGAGCCACTCTAAAGTATTTGTTTTCATACCTTTTCTAGATCAACCATACAGTTTATTTCTCCACCACTAACATAGCTACGATTTGAATAAATGGGTTGACCAATTAATGTACTTATGTTGGTGTGTCTCATATGCCGCACGAGTTCAACTTCTTCTATGAAGTTTGTTTTTAACGAGGCAGCTTTATCTCGCCTTTCCGCAAACCATCTTGAAAGCATCTTTCTAAAAGAACCCACAAACACTACAAGAAAACAGCGTTATTCCGACGGCTATATTCGTCGGAGTTTCGTTGGAATAGCTAAATTCCGACGGTATTCCGACGAAAAAGATCGTCGGAAATATCTCGTCGGAAAAATGTATTTCGTCGGAATTTCGTCAGGTATTCCGAGGAAATTCCGAGGAATCATTTCATAGGAGATTCCCTCGGAAATTTCCGAGGAACGTCTTCCTCGGAATACACCGAGGAAAAGAGCCCTTGGAAATTTCCGAGTAAAGACATCCCTCGGAAAAGAATTTACCGAGGACACTTCTCCCTCGGAAATGTCCGAGGAAATATCTTCCTCAGAAATTCCGAGGAAATATCGAGGAATGTTTCCGAGGAAATGATTCCTTGGAATATTCCGAGGAAGATGTTTCCTCTGAATATTCCGAGGAAGAATTTTCGTCGGACATTTCCGAGGGAGTCATCTCCTCAGAATGAGGAAAACCAATTTAAATTTTTTTTATATATTTTGTGTGTTTTTAATTTAATTTTTAAAGGTAAGCCGTTTTCGGAATTGACCCTAGACAAAGCAAAATGCTCGTAAAGAAAATTTTGATTGTGAAGATTTCTAATTTTTTTTTCTTGAGAATGAACCAAGAAATTTCAAAAATGTAATTTATACACCAGATGCACCTTCATGGAAGGAAACCATCAATAGTAAAATAGAATTGATTATGAAATATCATATATAGTTCATGACATATTTACTAAATGGTTTTAAAGGCTGAGTTGTAAATATATTTTCAAAACAAGATTTGAAAATTAGTGGCTAGATCACAAGTACATGGTTAGGCTTGCGATCTAAAGCTTCCGAAAAAAAAACAATGTTTGAATCCAAGTTATAAACACTGGAAAAATATAACTAAAGGCTTGAGCTTCATAAAAGTTACAGTTATCATGGTAAAGACACAATAATCTTAAAAGGATATAACTATGTTAATTGGTTATCCGGTTCCAGATATTAAAGATCTATAAGTGGATTTATCTTTATGCTTGATAGTGATAACACATCATTAAAGTGTTCTAAACTAATTATGAGAAACAAATTAATTTTGAAACATATGTTCAGAGTTTTTGATAAACTAGAACTAAATGTTTCAAAACTTGGTAAAAGATTTTATGATGTGATAAAAATTAGTGATCAAACACTAAATTTCATGTATAATGGTTATTAGTATCTTTTAAGAAGATGATATACAACCATTAGAAAATTTATCTCAAACAAATTAATCTCAATTGATTATATTCCATTGAACAACCTATAATGATTGGATTAATAAAGGTGTGTCATGAGATCAAATTCAAGAATCATCAAGAGGAATGGGTGTAAAGCCTATGAATTAAGAGGACGTTTGGCAGTAACTCTACCTAAATGATTGGAGATCCCAAGAAATAGGTTCAAAGGGAAAACTAAGTCAAACTTAATCTACCAAAAGCACTATGAGACTTCGGTTTCTACCCAGTTCCTAGAATGATTATACAATGCTACTTGTATGTTGTTAAGGATAAGCATAAGCTTTTAATGATTTCATAGCTTCTAAAGCGGAGTATTACTCAATGAGTGTGAAATGGGGCTGTTTCTAGGAGAATAAATGTAAGGCTATATTCTCTAAGTTCACTCATGAAAACCATGAATAGTTCATGGCCACAATGAACACAATAGAGAACCTAATTCTGTGAGAAAAATGAAACTGTGTGATAGATATTGTCTCGGTTTACATCAAAGTTCGGGGGATTCAAGACATCATGTCACCTTCTAGACGAGTTAGCCCGATATCTATTATCATTGACAGGTTCAAAGCTGAAACATGCTACCAACTCATTTGCAGTGAAATTTTTGCTTGTACTCTCAAAAGTGTTTTTATCGAGTCTTTATTTGTTTAGAATTATTTCTATTCATTTGAGGGATTGTTGGAACTCAATTTTAATACATATGTTAAAATTGAAGTTTGTTTGAATGAGAAATGTTTGTCTTAAGATTGTTGCTTTATTAGCACAACATGGACAGTGTGGAGAAGTCTAACAAGGTTGATAACCCTAGACAATTATAGAGAAATGTGAATTTATACTAAACCAAGTGCGCACACCAAGTTGAGATAATGGTTCGGGTAATGGATCGTGATCCAACAACCTATATTTCTATACCAAACTTTTATTTTATGTAATTGATCACTACATAAACAAAAATTTGATTAGAAAAATAAACAAGTTTTTTAGAGAATAAAACTTGGTGAAAACTCATTAATTCTTGTTAAGAATTAGCCTTGATCACCAAGTTAAAAACCCTCTTTAATTTACTGGTTCATTTTGTGGTTAGTGCCAAAAATTAATGCACCGCTATCTCCACTAAGACTAAAAACGTTTTGGCAAATTCCTAGGCAATATAATGTCTCGTCTCATTCCACTAAGAAGATGGTGAACGACAACAATCTCTTCCACTTCGTCTCTTATTTCTCTTTTCATTTCTCAATGAGAGTACACATAGAATAAAAGTTTGCTAGGCTTCTTATTCAAGTGATGTGAATAGAAGAAAGATGCAGTTTTATCCTAGGACTCTAATCGCCATACAACCGTCACACTACGGGACGTTTTTTGAGTTAAAGAAAGAGATTCCTAAATTTTGACTCTGTAAAAACTCGTTGTCCATTTCGTTTGATTCATGGTATTTTGTACTTATTTAATGTTCTTTATAATATCTTATTATTATTCAGATTTTACCCTTTTATAAATTAAGGTCCTACATATATTTGGTAAGGAGGAGGAGCTTGTGTTGATGAACGGTGGGAAGATTGATAGCCAGGAGGAAAGGCTTGTTAGAGTCGCGATAAAAGAGCTTAGGAATGTCAACTACGATTATGTTGTGGTGAATGCGGAAGGTAGGCTGGACAATTGGGTGAACCGACTGGAATCCCATTATTGACGCCGAGAAATCTAAAAAGTTCATCCAAGGATTTTCGGAACCTAAATCTCCATTTTCTATATCTGCTTTTTACCTATTATGAAACCGAATTTGGTTTTTGTTTCACTTTTTATTATTATAAATATGGTAGGATGCCCCGATAAATGTGTAAGAAAATTACTATTGACCTTATATCTGTTACGAATAATTTTAAGGACCGGAATTGTCTAAAGACAAAGAAATGCGATGGTCTTTTACGTAAAAACGCTTACATGAGAGTTACGGTGAGCGTAACGTCGAACCCTTCTGTCTTCCTTAGTGCCATTCTGATCTAAACGAGTAAATCTTTTCCTTCTTGATGTTTTTCCTCGAATACCTTTTCTTCTGCACTCTTCTCTGCAGAGTGATTATGGAACTGTGGAGATTCTTTTTTTTTTTTTGTGAAGAATAAGAGCGAATTTTTACAAATCTGTGAATTTTCTTTAAATATTTTTTTTTTGTTTTTTTTTTGACAAAGGGCTTAATTTTCGTTCAATATTTGATATCCAAATCTGGACAACTCCCAGACTTTACACTGTCTCACATATGTGAAGACAACATATTCTGTAGTGTGATCTTCTCCTTAGATTAGTTTTTACTATTTCTTATTGTGGTTCCTTTTTACTCATGAAGCCAGTGGCCACATGTATATTCAGGTATATAGCTGTGGTTAAGATACAGTTCTTAAGTTTAATTAACGATGTTTCATATTCTCAAGAAAGGTATTAGTAGTCTTTCAAAGCTTTGTGAAAAAAAAAAACTGAAATTCAACCGACAATACACATGACTTCTCAAATCTATCACTTGTGGACTGGAACAGTGCTACGAATTCATGTTTTGTTCTTTTAGCAGATTAGTTCAATGATCTACCACTCTCTTTAATTAGTTACTTAAAAGAAAAGCCATATAAGCATTGACATCAACGAAACCATACACAAGATAAATGCCAAAATATCTAGAAATGACAAATATATATCAGTGATATTACAATCCACATAATAAAATATGGTATTACTAATCTTTTCACTGATCTCCACAATACATATCACTTCTCTAGGTTTTATTATTATACTCGGAATATGGAGAAAGATGATACATAGAACATACTCTTAACACATATTTCATTCAAGCCGATGGATCATCGCGTAGGACATGGTTAAAGTCGTCTCTTCCCTTTCCCTGAGGATTCCTCTTCCATTCCATGATTTCTGTGAACGTCTCTATGAATTTCTTCATGTGTAGTTGTTTCCATTCCTAACAAAAAAAAAAGAGACAAACATCAAAAACACAAGATATATGATCAGACATGCAAATCGAACCTCATTGCTTAATGAGCATGAGTTAACAAGAAAAGGGTCAGATACCTCGAAGTCCCATTCTCCTTCGATATCAGGATCATCTTTATTGATCCATATATATGTTTTCACAGTCATCTTCTCAGAATTGTCCTGTACATAGAAAAAAACAATAGAATCAATCTCACCAAAATGTTGTTTTATGGATAGATGAGAGAAGATATACCTCTCGTACAACACCAACTGTCACTCTCTCATATTCATTACCCTCAACAGCGTCTACGTTCTCAAGTTCTTCATCCGTTAATCCCATTAGTAACTGCACAAAGATCACCAACTAATTTTTCAAAATCTAAACCCATAAACATCATCAATTACGATCTAAACAAAAAAAAAAAACCCATGAGAATATAGCAGCTGAATTTCACAAAATGTTTAAAAAAAAAACAAACCTTTCCATGAACTTCTCCATCTTCAGACGGTATAACACATGGATACAAACGTCCTTTAAGCCTAAACCTCTTACTGAATTTTCAAAAATCCAAAATCACCATCAACTCGTAGATCTATACAGAGAGAAAAATCAATCGAGAGACCAAGACAATACGTACAAGCCAGGGAGTGTTACAGAGATGATCTCAGGAGAACGATCAAGCATGACCTTGACGACCTCAGGCTCCTGAAAGCTACCATAGACGAAAACATTGTGAAGCTGCGCACAGGAGCCACTCATTTTTCTTTTTCTTTTTTTTTTTGCTTTATTTGGTTCTGTTGTTTCTTTATCAGAGGTTTGATTTATAACGTGAAGATTTGTGTTAGGATTCTCTGCCGACAACCTAATCAGTTACTACCATTTATCAGTGGACGACAACCCAGTACTGGTAGCCCTTTTTATTTGATTTTTTCCTATTTAATTTAGGGTGATTTTGTGAGATATACATAGTAGAAAAATAATGAAAAATATAGCCATGTATTGAAACTTGTGACAATTTGGTATGTAAGTGGACGACTTTCTCCTTTCAGCGCGTGACGATTCATTAATACAATATTATACTATACTATACTATTTGTCAAACATATAGTACAGAATAATTAATACATAAAATAACATTTTTTAAGGATGATAAAAAAGGAAAAAAAAGATGGAAAAAATAAGGATACACGCAAATGAGAGGGACACACAAAAGGAGAAGACAAAGGAAGAGACAAAGGCAAAAGAAAAAAACACATGGCCGGAGGAAAAGAAGTAGGAAGAGGATGAGGATGAGGCGGGGCGGAGAGGGAGAAAAGGATGAGGAGGAAGTTTGGAGGGAGAAGAGGAAGAGAAAAAAAAAGAAGGTGAGCGAAGAAAAAAAAAAGAGAAAGACTCTAAAACTTAATATCATATTCTATACTATATCATATTTTTTATTTAAATAGTATATTTTTTGTTTGACTGGTTTTTAGTGCTTAACACCTTCTTGACCTTTGATAGTTTTTTAAAAATACAATATTTATATGTTGTTGTTTGTAATTGTTTTGTTTTGAACAATAAATATAAATCAATTGTCTATAAAATAATACACCTACAAAAATATCTTACTGTAACGTCACGTATTTCTATTTTATGATCGTTAAATAGAATAGAATTAAATAAATATTACATTGCAACGAAAGAAGAATCATGAGGCGGAAGAAGATATATGATTACCAGAGAAGCTGTTTGAGTTGTTGGAGGGAGAGAGAAAGAGGGATGGCGGGAAGGAGAGAGGAAGAGGGACGGCGGAAGGGAGGGAGAGAGAGATAGATTGTATAATAACAATTCTATTCTATGTTTCGTAAATAGAATAGAACAAAATCTTATAATAACTGTATTTCATCAATTTATCAATATATATTAATTTTACAAAATTCAAAACTTTTTAAATTCCAAAAAAATCTATGTTTTTAATAGATATTTAAAAAATCTAAACATATACTTTTTTAAACTTATAAAGTTACTTAAAAATAAGAGATGAAAGTAAGAAAGGATAAAATAGAAATTAATACATAAATATCATAGCCTAAAGAATATAATGGTTATATTGTTGTTTTTTTAGTTTGTTATGTGTATGTCGCCAAATTACTCATTAATTTATACGTATCTTAATAAAGATTGTTATTCTAATAACAACCCAACGTCGACGATATTGACTGACCGGTAGATCTTTACTTGAATATATTTTATGTACTTGTTAGTTTCTTTTTGAAACACTATGTACTTGTTAGTTGTTAGTCAAAAATCTTATATAGTAAAGTTAAGTTTTTTTTATCTTCATAGGGACAAAAAACACCACTTGTCCCATCATCATTTTGTTGTTAGGCTTTAGAAAGAAGTTATGTTATTGGTAAAATATTTTTTTTTTGGTTTTAGAGATATAGGAACCATTCGGTTATTTATGAAATTCGGTTCGGGTCAAGTTCGGTTATTTCTGTTTTTAGTTCGGTTCAAATAACAATTATAACAACCGACTAATATCCAATAAACTTTCGATTCCACTTCGGTTTTGTTTTTTGGTTAGTTTTGAACATTTGGGATAATAAAACATATTTTGGGGGGTTTTGGATTAAAATTTGGGTAATTCAGATAAATTTAATATTTTGGATATAACTATTTGGGTCATTCAATTTTTAGGGCAATTCATATAATTTTAAAGACTTTGGATAAAAATTATTTGGGTAGTACAATTTATAAGTAATATTTTTGTAGAATATTTATTAATTTAAATACTAAATATAATTAATATTTAGATATATAAATTATATTTCGGATATTCGGGTATCCGTTTGGTTTTTGGTTCAGTTTCGGTTCGGTTTTTGTTTTTTGGTTATAAAAATATAAGAACTATTCGGTTATTTTTGATTTTTGGTTCGATTTCAGTTCGTTTTTTTTGTTCGATTTCGTTTCGGTTTTCGGCTTTTATACCCATGCCTTATAGAGACCTTTTAAAATTATAGGTTTTTTGTCGTCTTCGTTTGAGCTCCCTAGATCAGCCAACAAGATTTGACAATAGCTACGAAAACCCACAATAAATAATCTACTTAGATAGTTTATTTCCACCCAAAAAAAGAAAAATCGTCCTCACACTTTATTATAGTTAAAAATATTAAATTGGGTTTGTAGACAATTCCGTTTACAGAAAACAGATCTTCCAAAAACACGATAATCTTAACGAAACAGAAATGTTGAATCTTCGTATCTAATAATTTTAATTTTACAATGGTCGTCATAACTAGATTTATAGTACATAAATTCTCAATTCTAATATATGAGTAGAAAACAACACTATAGCTCCATATTAAATACAGAAACCTGTTTCAATAACAAAACATCTGTATACCATAACGTATATACGTTTCAAAAAAGACGACAGTGCTTTAACCTAAACCTCAGCTCGGCAACTACATAAATACAACACTGAAATACATCCCCTCACTTCCAATCATCATGAACGCAAAACCACTTTAAGCTATGTCCTTGGACTCAGAAACATAGCCTGCAACTTCACCTTTGCAGAGAGTTATAACCATCAATATAAAGAGGCTGAATACCAATCAGACGGAGATATCCATTAAGATTCTACAACTACTCTAGCTTATCTAACCGATTCATCTACCGACATCATGCAATACATGGTTACATACCATGACATCAGCATCAATTCCTCAATAGGCATCATAGAACGTGCTAACATCTATGTCTACTTGTCATAGCAGATATCATCAATTATTCAGGCACTAACCTACACAATGTACTTAATTTGACTGATTTAAATCCCCATGCAGTCCACAGAATTGAAGTCAGACATAGCTAGCACCAACCGCAGCGCAATTAGAACACCCACACCGGAAGAAGAAGAAGAGATTTGCACCATCTGCATTGACAAGGCTGTAAGAGGAGAGTGATGTAGCGAAGGCTACGTATAACACAAGTAATCTATTGATTCTTAGAATACCTAGATTAGATGTCTTCTTGAGATCGTTGAAAGTCGAAGCTTTATCCGAGAACAAGGTTAAAGAGTTTATAAAAGCTCTGAGACTAAATTAAAATAAGTCGTGCCTTACAAAGCCAAGGTATCAACGTATATATAGCAAACCATAAACACCAAAGCTAAGTCGGTAAAGGAATATACGTTCTCCTTATCGACATGTAAAAAGGAAATAAAAGCCTTAATGATTATCTAAACTTAACATAGTAATTAAAAGAAAACCAAAGCCATAAAGGATAAGGATGCACGCTGCATCGGGTCTCCCGGGGTAGAAGAAGATTCGCCCTCGAATCTTGAGTAGGATGAAGGTCATCATGTGAAACATAGCGAACCAAATATTTGACGTTAAAAATGTCGGAATATCGTACATTGTCGGGCAACAAAAGGCGATAAGCATTTGCATTTTTCTTCTCAACAATCTTCACAGGACCAATTTTACGAGCCTTCAGCTTATTATACTCATGTGGCGGAAAGCGTTCTTTGGTTAGAATGGCCCAAACCTGATCGCCAACACTGAACTGAACGTCCCGACGATGCCGATCCGCAGCTTCCTTGTACTTGGCTGAAGTGATTTGTAAATTATCGTAAACCACTTGATGAATATAAGAGATGTTAGCTACAAAATCAATAGCCTCCCCATGATCACGAACTGCATCTGGTACTAGGCCAAGATCGATCGGTCCACGTGGGACAAGACCATAGACGACCTGAAATGGACTAAAGGATGTACTACGATTAACAGCGTAATTATGGGCAAATTCCGCTTGACAGAGAACATTATCCCACGCTCGAATGTTCGTACCAACCAAACAACGAAGCATGTCACCGAGAGAACGATTGGTTACCTCAGTTAGGGCGTCTGACTGAGGGTGATATGCAGAACTCATATCAAGACTAGTGCGGAGTAACTTCCATATAGATCGCCAAAAGTGACTGAGGAACCTTGAATCACGGTCCGACACGATTGACAAAGGCAAGCTGTGCAAACAATAAATTTTGCGAAAGAAAAGTTGTGCCACTTGAACCGCATCTGTTGTCTTCTTGCAAGGAATAAAGTGTGCCATTTTAGAGAAGCGATCAACGACGACAAAAATGGAATCATGGCCTCGTTGAGTGCGAGGAAGACCAAGAATGAAATCCATACTGAAATCCGTCCATGGTTGAGTAGGCACCAGAAGAGGCATGTATAATCCGCCATTTGTAGCATGCCCCTTTGAAGTTTGGCAAGCAACACATCGTTCCACAAATCTCAAAACATCACGGCATACCGAAGGTCAATAATAAGAATCCAAAACGAGTTGAAGGGTCCGATCATGACCCACATGACCTTCGTTATGGACTTCTTGAATGATCCTTAGACGCCAACTTCCTTCAAGAACACAAAGTTTGTTCTCACGAAATAGGAATCCGTCTTGAAGCACGTAGTCAAATCGTGTGTGAGCTTGTACTTCCGACCAAATTCGCCCAAAAAATGGATCCGTGCTATACTGATCAGCTAGGACGGAAAACCCATGCACCGAAACATGAAATGGCGCGAGCATGGCATGCCATCTACTCAAAGCATCAGCAAATTGTTCGTACGACCAGATTGGTGTCGTATCACAAAAGTGAACTGCTGTAAATATGCTATCCATGACGCATGCCGAGCTGATATTTTAGATTGACTGTCTAGAAGTTTTAAAGCGTCATGGTCGGTAAAAAAATGAACTCTTGATGGAAGAGATAGTGACGCCAATGACGAACGGCTTGAACAATCCATAGAACTCAACGTCATAAGTACTATATCATGTACGCGAACCAGAAATCTTCTTGCTAAAGAAAGCGACTGGACGACCTTGCTGCCTAAGGACGGCCCCAATCCCAGCTTTACACGCATCGCAGTGCAATTCAAACACCGTAGAGAAGTTTGGTAGAGCCAAAACAGGAGCAGAAATCATGCGGTCCTTGATAGTTTTGAACGCCAAGTCTGCTTCCTTCGTCCATAAGAAAGACGCGCCCTTCATGCAGTCAGTAAGCGGAGCAGTCAAGGCGCTAAAATTCCTGATGAAGTGACGGTAAAAAGATGCTAAACCATGAAAGCTTCGTACGTCTGTCACAGTTTTAGGCGTTGGCCAAGATTTGATGGCTTCAATTTTGCTTGGATCCACCTCTAAGCCGCTGGAAGAAATTATATATCCAAGAAAAAGAACCTGAGGCGAACCAAAACACACTTTTTACGAGCAACAAAAAGTTGTTGTTGGCGAAGGATGAGTAGTACGTCGTGAAGGTGACGAAGATGGCTGTCTAGGTCTTCACTAAAGACCAATATATCGTCGAAGTAGACCACAACATATTTGCCTATAAAGGGCCGAAGTGCTTGGTTCATTATCCGCATAAAAGTACTTGGCGCATTGGACAGGCCATATGGCATTACTAACCATTCGAACAAACCCTCACGCGTTTTAAACGTCGTTTTCCATTCATCCCCAGGTCGGATTCGAATCTGATGATAACCACTCTTGAGATTCAATTTTGAAAAAATTGCTGCGCTTCCTATTTGGTCGAGTAAATCGTCGAGACGTGGAATAGGAATTCAGTATCGAATAGTGATTTTGTTGATGGCTCTGCTATCCACACACATACGCCATGTCCCATCTTTTTTGGAATCAAAAGTGCAGGAACGGCCGTTGGACTTAGGCTCTCGCGGATGTGTCCTTTTGCGAGAAGCTCTTCGACTTGTCTTCGTAATTCGTCATGTTCTTGAGGACTCATCCTATAGTGTCGGCGATTAGGAAGAGTAGAATTCGGTAAAAGGTCTATATGGTGTTGTATATCTCGTAACGATGGTAACCCGTTCAGAAGATCTCTAGGGAAGACGTCGTTGAAAGTGGCGAGTAAGGACTCAAATGTAGGAGGAATGTCCACGCTTTGCTGAGCGGAAATCGGAGTAGTCATTAATGCCCAAACGACCTTTGAGTCATGTAATTGGGCCACGAACTTTGTCTTGGGAAGGTTCAAGAGCGTTTGCTCGGTCCTTGGTTTTATAGTAGGTTTGGTTGATGTTGCCAAGGAATCGTCTGAAGAAGGTTTCTCCGGTGAGGGAAACAGTGTGATGGTGCGTCCCTTAAACTCAAAACTATACGTATTGAATTTTCCATGATGAGTGACATCTTTGTCAAATTGCCATGGTCGGCCAAGTAACAGATGACAAGCGTCCATGAGAACAATATCACAGCAAACGGTATCAGTATAAGAACCAATGGAGAAGGGTACTAGTACCTGGCGTGAAACTGTGATTTCGACTCCCTTGTTAAGCCATGCCAATTTATAAGGAGATGGATGAGGAATGGACTTAAGGTCAAGTTTCGTCACGGCCAGAGTAGACAGGATGTTAGTACAACTTCCCGAGTCTATAATAAGCTTGCAGATCGTGCCATTGATAGTACACGTGGAGCGAAAAAGGGAGGTCTATAACCATGATTCGTTCAAAGCACGTGGTAACAGACAGTTCCGACGAAGGACTAAGGTGTGAGGACCCGTGTCGCCAGCAATAAACTCATCTTCCAAATCCTGAGGCGAGGCTGACTCATATTCATCGAATTTGGGTTCTTCTTCAAAGTTAACATCTTGATTAAGCAATCCTCGACGGTTATGATTTGGACAAGCGGTTTGTCGATGAGCTTTTCGCCGCATGAGAAGCAACGAAGGGCACCAGTACGAGGTTGTGGTCGTGTGTCGTTAATAGGATTCGGCGTTGTAGGTGTTCGAGAAGTTGATAAGCGGTTTGGATGGAGATCCGTTGTTGCAGAGGAACTTGTATCGGTGCTTGCATTTGTTTTAGTTCGAACTCGGGTATTAGAATTTCCCCATGATGAACGGTATTGGATTTCCATGGCCACTGCTCGTTGATGAGCCTCCAAACCATCAAATGATTAAATTTCTGTAGCGCAATCTGCAGATTATAGCGCAGACCTCCAATGAAATGAGAGACGAGCTGGTTCTCTGTTTCAACACGTGACGTCCTTGCGATAATATAAAAAAAATTGGTTGCGTATTCTTCAACCGTCTGTGAGCCTTGTCGTAAGGCCTGCAATTTTTTATAAAGAGTTCGCTCATAATTGTAGGGCAAGAAAGCGCGACGCATGTGCTTCTTAAGGCGTTTCGAAGTATTGACCGAGGTTTACCCGTGCGTCTTCGTGATTCCTTTAGTTGTTGCCACCAGGCCATATCTCTGTTTTTGAAGCGGGAAGCAATTAAAGGAACACATTGATCTTCTGGGATTCGTTTGAATTCCAAAATTTCCTCTATCGCACTTAACCAATCCAGGAAATCATCGGCGCTAAGATTACCGCAAAATTCTGGTATCTCAACCCGGAATCCTGAATCCCATCGTCTATCTTCAGCTTGAATTTCGCGTCTGTTGAGTTGATGATCAGCTGGAACGGCGACGCGATTATTTTGGTCCTGCGGGTTGTCGTTGGCAAAAAGATTATCAGCCTAATCATCATCAAAGTCGTGTACACAAGGCTGATGTTGAGCTGCGTTGTCTTGAGGGTTTTGTTGACGTTGAAGTACCGTTGTTAGGGCTGTTTCTACGGCGTGGAGAAGTGTTTCATGAAGAGTTGCTGTAAAATTTTCTAACGTATTACGAAGCTCTTCTTGTTGTTCTTCTGGTGTTTGCTTTCGTGGAGGCATGATGATGGAACGAGTGATGAAGAGTAACCGAAGTTGTTGTGCGGAAGTAACAAAAGATCGAGTAGTCTTGATTAGGGAATCAAAACTAAGGAGTCTCTGATACCAACTGATGTAGTGAAGGCTACGTATAACACAAGTAATCTATTGATTCTTAGAATACCTAGATTAGATGTCTTCTTGAGATCGTTGAAAGTTGAAGCTTTATCCGAGAACAAGGTTTAAGAGTTTATAAAAGCTCTGGGCTTAAATTAAAATAAGTCGTACCTTACAAAGCCAAGGTATCAACGTATATATAGCAAAACATAAACATCAAAGCTAAGTCGGTAAAGGAATATACGTTCTCCTTATCGACATGTAAAAAAGAAATAAAAGCCGTAATGATTATCTAAACTTAACATAGTAATTAAAAGAAAACCAAAGCCATAAAGGATAAGGATGCACGCTGCATCAGAGAGACTGTCAACTCATTGCAATGCAGCCATATCTTCCATCACCAATGTATAGTTGATTGGTTTCGATCCAACTTGAGCTGCCCAATATGTCAAGATATAATACTTTAATGTATATGTTTACCATTTACATGTATAAGAAATGTGTATCATCATTAGTCATGAACTCAGTTTTTCCTTTCCATCTTCAGACTCTAGCAATACATCTTCATTTCTAAAAATTATGAAATAATCAAAAACGTTTTCAGAAAAATCATAAACACGTCGTCCTTCGCAGTAACATCTACTATCCCCTAAATAAAGTTAAAGATAAGCTTCAAATCTATTTCAATCTTAAATCAAACGTAAATGCCATTTTTCAAAGCAAAAAACAAGACTCATAACAGTAAACCCAAAGTCAAATTAATAGTTGAGCACTCAAAATATTTACTCTTTACCGACTGCTAAAAATAAACATATTTAATCAACAAAGACTCTGAAACCATCAACCTAACAATAAAATAAAATGCGCAAAGGAATAAATACCACGATACAACACCCACATTAGGACACACACATTGCACCACGGTAAGAATCTACTATATTACAAAGTCCTATTTTAAATCTACTATTAACAAGTTATAGTTGGACCATTTCAAAAATTAGTTAATATGGCATATTTAATTATTTACATTAATAATAAACCAGCTAAAGATTTGAATTTTATGTTTTAATTATAACAAAATCTGTTGAGAAAGAATCTAACAAAATCTTACTTAAGAATTTAAATATTTTTATAAAATAATACATTAATAAATTTCATAATTAGTAATATAATGTTATTATAAATAAATGTAACTAAAATTTTATTATAAACCAAGAAATAAAAATTATACTATTTTTTATAAATTTTATAAATATATTATGCATTATATGAAAATAGAAGTGTTACATGAATTAAATATGATAAAATTATATTAAATATGTAAATTAACAAAATTTAAATTTTAAAATTTTCATTTAAATAAATTATCATTCATCATTAAAATAGGCTAAAATTCATAAACTATATAATAGTTTTATACAAAATAAATGTATTAACATAGGTTAAATTTATATATCTATAATTTTCTATTTATTTTGAAACTCTCAACAATATATTGTTTAAAAATTTTGTATACAAAAATATAACAGTATAATATAAACTTTAATTCATACACTATTTTAGGAAAATGTCATTAGAAAACTATGAAATTTTAGCAACTCACTTAAAATATTAATAACAAATCAATTTTTAATTTTAAATTTACTTTTGTTTTAATTATAAGAAAATATGTTGAGAATTTTCTTTTAAATAGTACCAAAAATAAAATATATTATGTATAAAATAACAGATTAGATGTAGTAACAAAAAAATAAAAATTAATTTGATGTTCCAAAATCAAAAATAGTAGTGTAATTTTTCAAAGTTTTTTCGACAAATATAAAATTTTGAAAATAAATATTTAAACTTAAAATAATAACATTGAAAATTTTACAAAAAATAAAATCATGGATAATAAAGAATAAAATTTTGAAATGCACCACGAAAAAACTATTTGAATATGCTATAAAAATTAAAGCAACTTAATTTTTTTGAAAATAAAGCTTAATATCATAACATCCAAAACATATTATATATCAATAAAGTTGACTAAAATAATATGATAGATACTACTATGTATAAAATTTACTAAAATATAGGTCTATATTATTTAAAGACAACAATGTTTTTATTTATAAATTCCGTAAAATAATAAAACGATATATGTTTAAGTATATTTTTCGTATACACATTAAATATTTTTCTTTTAGGTAATATAAATAAATAAAATTTAAAATATATTATATGTAAAATTTATAAATTAAAGAAAACAAACATATTTTGAAAGAGGTTCTTTATTTGATTTTTTCATATGGTTATTTTATTGTATCTAACTCGAAAATATATTAGTAAGTAATAAAAATTAATAACAAATTAAAAGGTTTTAAACAAATCACTATATATTAATAATGTTGAATAAGAAATATAAAAAAATATAGAGTTACACAATATATAACACTAAATTGAAAATTATATAATTAAAACGTTTGTAATAATATCAAATACATTTATAAAATAAAAAAATATTCACACGGACGTGCGGGTTAAAATCTAGTTAATTATTAAAATTAAACAATCAAACATTTTTTTGAGTTTTGGAGATCAACATAATAATAGCACATTCTCATATAATAAACAAAATAATGAATTTCTTCTGCATACAGACCCGTTCAACACTTCCCCAAATAATACATAAACACCGTATATATGGCAAATCATGAATGATCAAAATTTACAACATCAACAACCACAATCCAGAAAATCAAACTAACACTATATTTAACTCTCATCAAATGTCAGCCAAAAACTACCTGACATAACTTAATAAAAATAAAAGAAATATGTTTAATATTCTATGTTATTCAACAGTCAACGCAAATCATAAATTGAACAATAACTCCGAAAACCTACTAACTTATCATTATTCGCATAAAGATCAGAAAACGAAATAGGTCCTTAAATATCAGTATTGAAAAAGGGATACAATGGAAAATAAAAAACTCAATGACACCCAAGCTCCTCCCCCTTATGAAACCTTCTCGGTTGGGTTGCTCCATTGTCACACCATACTCACATGCAGACCATAGATATATTCATACCAAAAACTAAATCTCCTCATTTCAAGCAACAAGAAACGGAAACACTTCGATGGGACCAACACTACAGTCAACAATTACAACCCCATCCAGATCGCTAATGCCTCAGACAGAGACTCTTCAAACGCAGATCCGACCGTCTATTTCAAAAACCTGAACCTACAATATTTTGCAGCAAACCACTCAGAATGATTACTCAACGCGCTTACTTAATGGAGCTATGCTTAGAGAATGACAACTCTGAGCCACACTATATCAAGGGGTTCTACCACAAGAATCTAACAAATGACTCCATCATCTATGCCAATCAGCTGATGGAAACTATGACACCGGTACGTATCTGTGTTGATTATTAATGCTATGCAAAGGCAACTTTGAGAAAGGAAAAGAGTATTTGGATAACCTAGCATGGCAAAATAGTCAATCAAGATCCGATTGATGCTGGGAAAGGATAAAGAATTCGGTAAGTGGATTCAATATTCCTATGAAGTGGCGGTATTTAACCAATATAATCGCCTTTGAGCCACCAGCAACTTGTGATTTCTTTGACATGGACAAAGTCTGCAATGACTGTTACTACTTCAAGAGGATGAAGCAATTTATTCTCTTCATTTATGATAGACTGTAACAAACCAAAACATGCATTATCATACTTCTATTTCTTAACATCAGCTTTACCTTATATTTTAAGTTCTTTTCTATTATTCATGTTACAAGAAGCTTGATATAATAATTTAAAACATCCAGACCGAGGAAACAACTTCTACCATCTAACAAAAAAATAAAATTAAACAAGGCAACACCATACTACACCAAATATACAAAATCAGCTACAATAAAACCAAATAACACATGAATTCCGGTACAAGACGATTTCCAATGTCAGCTAGAGCACGTAAACAATTTAGAAAGCATTAAACTCTACATTTGTACAGAGAACAAGTCTACTATCCACAAAATTAAAGTCGGCAACACACACAAAATTAACAACAAATAATGGAGAACACAAAATTTCATATGAATAAAATCCCGTATTTTTTTTACGGCAAAAGGTTATTCCATTACTCAAACTCAAGGTGGTCTGGCTAAATAGACCGTTATAGAACAACCATAGTAACAAAGTTTACGGTGAAAAGAACGGGCACTCCTAGCTAAAGAATCGGCAATTTCAAAAACAAATCCCGTGTATTTGAAACACCAAATCTTACAAATATTTTTCTAAATGTTAGTAGCACAAATAAAAGACAACCTACGCATAGCACGGACACACACAGCTAGTATAAAATAAAAATGAAGATTTATTGAAGAACGCCAACCTCCGTCTAGAAACTAAGATATTGTGTGTTCATTACACCGTTTATAATAGTTTTTAGATACAACATTTTTTTCTCAAATTTTGATTTATAAAAATATGAAGTCCAATTCATATAACCAATGTTTAGAGAAAATTATAAAAAGGAGCCAATAAAAAAATCCAGCCTGCAAAAGAGCCTATAGGAAGAAGTATATGTGAAATAATACCAAACTTACCACTACTTTGAATTTTTTCCAAATTTGGTTCACATAGATACAATGTCAATCGTGATACATATATGGTCACACTGCCCGCGTATATGTTGTGGATATACTCAGATTTATTGTCTATTTACTATAGCGTCTTTACTCTCATTTGCGTCTTTACTCTCATTTGCGTCTTCACTCTCATTTATATGTCTCTCCTTTTTTCGCTCATTTTAGTTGATTATTTTTTCTAATTCATTCATTTTTTTGTCATTTTAGAGATCTGCGATCAATCGAGTGCATAGTTCTCGCAAAGATTATATTTTGCCTTTTATATTTCTCCATTTTTATTTGTAAAAGATAAAACAAAAGGTGATGATAAAAATTAGGAAGTAGAAATACCAGATCTGGAGACGGTTATGGTGGATCTACCCTCTCTGCATCTGATGATTTGCTATGTCGACGATGTGGTAGTGACATAAAAAAACACTTGTATGTGGAAATATTTTTTTGCAAAGGAGAATTAGTATGTTGCAGGGAACCAGATTTACGCAAAAGCTAGTGACAAATATGGTGGATCTGTCCTATAAAACATTAGTTAGTGGTATGCATCTTTCATGAAGAATCCCATGTGATTAATCTCGTAAAACTATAATACAACACTTTCTAATGGGTGGTGCATATCAAAATATGTAGATTAAATAAATAATGCAGATTAAGCAGAACAAATAGATTATGCAAAATAAATACGGATTTAACTGGTTAAACTAATTTACGGAATTATTATATTTGACCGAGTGTTAAAAATAAATATATAAAATATTCACCTGAAATTTTTAATAAAATTGTGTAATTTCATTTTTGTAACATGCATATTATATCTCGGGAGTTCAAAAAAATATTTCAAGGTAATAATACATGAATGTATTAATATATATATATATATGTGTGTGTGTGTGAATAAATAAAAAATATCTATAATATTTCATTGTCCAAAAATATTAAGTGGTAAAAGTATAAATATTTAAGTTCATGAATATAACCAATTAATAAAGTTCATAGACTCATTTAAATGATTTCTAAGAAAAATTATAAATAGAATAAAAAATTATTAATTTATGTTAATCATTATCAGTAATACATATATTATCAACTATAGCATATGTATTTTTTGTTTATCAAAATCTTATATGAGATTATTAGTGTTGTTATTAATATATGAATTAAAAAGAAATTTGTGTGTAACATTTATAGGCAAAAAATAAGAAGAAAAAGTCACCCATTGGGCCTCAATAGGGCTGGGCAATTGGGGTTCCAATCGAGTTTCGGTTCGAGTTCATTCGAGTTTTGGATTTTCGAGTTCATGAGTTTCAGCCATATTGGAATATGATAAAACTATAGGTTGGATTCAGTTTGGGTTTAGCCGGGTTCGGTTCGGGTTTAGTTACATGTTCACAATCCGATTGAACCCAATAAGTTTTGGTTTCAGATATTTATCGAATTATTGGATCCACAAATATTGATCTGTACTTGATTAAACTCAATATATTTTCAATTTTCATATAATTTGTGTACATGACTTCTTCAAACCATAATGTTGTCCTTAAGAATAACTTTGGGAGACTCGTCTATCGGCCATACAGACTCTTCCTTGCACTATATGTGACAACATCATACATATCATAATAAACCAAAGCTTTGTATAAACGAGAATCATACAGAATGAAACGTAAACAAATTAAAATTAACAACTAATAATTCTATAAATCTAGGAAACACCATATAAACTATTAGAAAATAGCAACATTGTTTAAACATCAGAAGCATTCTTCTTCATAATTAAATTTCAAATACAATGGTCAAAACATAAAAACATCAATATAAATATCAATAATACATATTAAACTAATTACTTAAGTTAATTATTCGTGCAATAGATAGTTATTTTAGGTATTCAATAATATCTTATTGTATTATGGATACATATTAGAGATTGAGATCGAGTTCTTTGTCCTCTTCAAGAATATATATTCACCGGCAAAAGACGTAGTCTGTATCGTGATCTGTGGAGGCATGGAATTAACCTTAGCGCAACTGGAAGACAAGTCCCACCATATTGCACCTAGCAACCCATCAACCCCTACTCTGTCTTTCGCGGAAACGACTCTCTTCAACTCTGATGCATCATGGGACCGGGACTCCCTTAAGGCGGGCTTGGGCTGGATGATTACCAGCGATCAGGCACTCACATCTCTCCAGGATTACAGCCACATCAGTCATGTGAAATCACCACTTATGGCAGAAGCATTAGCCCTCCAAGAGGTTGTGATGGCAGCAGTCAATCTCTCTATATCGTCTGGTTTCGATCCAAATCTCAGGAGCTCATCAGAGCTATAAACTCAAAGTCATATCCGTTGGAGATTTTTGGAGTTCTCATGGATATCTAGTTTTCATTCTCCTCTTTCTCTTTCATCCCTTGTACTTTCATCCAGCGTGAGTAAAATGGTGTAGTTGATTCTTTTGCAAAATTGGCTTTGTTGTTGAGCTCTTGTATCTAGGACTGAACTCTTTCTCGTGCTAATGATTGATTATATTGTTGTTCAAAAAAAGAGATTGGGTTTAGTACAATTTTTTGGGGGATTTTGAATATTCACGTTATTTGGATGTCCATTTGAGTTCGAGTTCGGTTTGGTTAAAACTCATACCGAAATACCATAAAACAAGATCCATTTAGTTTTTATATTGATTCAAATCAGTTCAGATGTTTTTTATCGGGTCAGGTTCGGTTCAGATTTCTAGATTCGGTTATATGCCAGCCCTAAGCCTCATCATTCGGCCATACTCTTTTTTCCCCTTGGTTTTAGTATATTTTTTAAGAACAAAGTGATCTGCATACAGTCATTAATTAATATTTAATTATTTTTGTTCTGTAAATTAATTATGAATGGACAATAAATGCATATAACACTACATGACTATTTCTCATGTATCTCTCCGGCTGCATATTCAAACCCTACAACTAAAACATTTATTATTTTGGTTTTCTGGGTTAATATCGTCTAACTACCATTATTTCTACTCATTTTTACATGTAACCAATATTCCCTACAGATGCCTAAGATGATGAAAATGTTATTTTTTATTTTTAAATTTCAAATTGGTGTTATATATAATACTAAATGGATATATGGCTTGTGACTTGTATCCCTTATTTTTCTTAGAATTGTCATCACTTTTTTATAATTAAAATATGAATGTCACATTTATTGTCTGTTATGTTATTTGTAATTCACTATGTTAGTTAGACGCTATAGACAATCACAGAGATAACTAGAGGTGAGCACTATTACTCGATCGTTACTTGATACTTGCTACTTGGTTGGTACTTCACTCGTAAAGTCAAATTTTGACCAAGTGAAGTATTAAAATAAAAATAAATATTTGGTTTTTCTGGTTTGTTACTCGATTTATGTTAATGAACAAAATAGATTTTATATATGTACAACCTGAGAACAAAGTAGAATTGTCATCACTTTTTTATAATTAAAATATGAATGTCACATTTATTGTCTGTTATGTTATTTGTAATTCACTATGTTAGTTAGACGCTATAGACAATCACAGAGATAACTAGAGGTGAGCACTATTACTCGATCGTTGCTTGATACTTGCTACTTGGTTGGTACTTGACTCGTAAAGTCAAATTTTGACCAAGTGAAGCATTAAAATAAAAATAAATATTTGTTTTTTCTGGTTTGTTACTCGATTTATGTTAATGAACAAAGTAGATTTTATATATGTACAACCTGAGATCATCAAACTTTGCCTACTATTTTTGACTAAATATCATCAAATATTAATATCTATTATATTTAATATCTTGTAATGCTATTTTAAACCCTTATGATATTACTGTACAATCATTTTCTACATTCGGTTAATCATTTTGTTTAGCATTGTCGCATATTGAATCACTCATTTAAATTGTCTTTATCAAAAGTAAAGTCCGTGTTTTGGATTTACGATTTAGTATTATGTTAGAATCAAATATTAGGGATGTACGGTTCATTGTTAGGATTTGGTTCAGGATTTAGGTTTCGTGTTTTGGGGTCTACGGTTTTTGTAGAAGATTTAGAGGTTTTGTTTATGGTTTAGTGTCTACGGATTTGAATTTAGGATTCTGGTTAATTTCACAATTTAGGCATTTTATTGATAAAAAAATATGGATGTGATTGTTATCCTTTGTTCTCTTTTTGCACTTGTTATGCATTTTATGATTGGTCAAGAAAAAAAAACCCAAACGTTGGAAGTTGGAACTTGCACTCGCCGGGTGCAAAGGCTACTTTTTCTCCCATACATCTATAGAATAGGTTTATAAGGAAATGTAATCATAATGAATATTAATTATGTATGGAATTTTTTATTTAATAATGTGTATAATTATATATGGAATGTTGATTTACATATATAATAAATTTGTTGGAGTCCTTATCAGAGATTATGTAACCATATTTGCCTTTGACTGGGTTTTTTTTTTTTAACCACAAAGATTATATTAGATTATAGAGTAAATAGAGAGTACAATAAGTGAATTAACCAAACAGGGGGTAACATAAACACATTAGATAAATGATCTTGTTGAAGTGCCTTCTTTGCTAAACTATCGGCCGCTTGATTTCGTTCTCGGTTGACATAATCCAGAGAACAATCCGGTAGGAGATTCATCCAATGTCTTATATCAGATAGTATGTAGCTTAAGTCAAGGTGATCCAGGACTTTATTAACAATATTGCACAGCTCTTGGTTATCACCTTCAAACAAGACATATCTCCATCCCCTTATCCAGATTTGTTGCATCGCATACAAGAAGCTGCTCGCTTCCCCTTCCAAAGAAGAATGAATACCAGCCACCTTTGCATTTCCAGAACAGAGATGTTTACCTTGACTATCACGTACTATCCAACCCAGGCCACAATACGCACTTCCTTGTTGAAAACTACAATCGAAGTTGCATTTAATCCACTCCAAAGGTGGTGGCTCCCAAGCAGATAACCGGACAGTTGAAAGAGATCTTCTAGAAGAAAGATTCTGAACATTCTTAAACCATTCACTATTTGCCTCCACCGCACGTTTAATATCCTCACTTGGATGAACATTTCTTTTCGCGAAGATGAACTCATTCCTCGATTTCCAAATGAACCAAATGATCCAAAACATCAACATTCCATTAGCATCACTTTCCAATAATGATTTAGAAAACTGAAAGATAGCTAAGAAGTTTGCTTCCAGACATGACGAGAATTGATATGTTGAGAACATTGGGGAACATCTCCATACAGCTGCAGCATATGGACACAGAAACAGGACATGGTTTATAGACTCTTCCTCAATACAACATCTCTGACATATTGGGTCTACCTTAATCCCTCTTGTACAAGGCTGAGTATAAGTAGCCAAGGCACCTGATATCGATCTCCATAAGAAATGCTTTACCTTAGGTAATATATTGAGGTTCCATATGTACCTCTTAATTTCCAATGAACCTGGCGGTTGTGTGATTGCATCTCCTTCATGGTAATAATGTGTAACTGTCCAGTATCCAGATTTAACTGTATATCTCATATCCTTAGTGAAAGGCCAAAATCTATCTTCTCTGGCATGTCGAGACAACTTAATATTTGCCACCAGCGCTACATCTTGAGGATGAAGATACTGCTCCAGTAATGATAGATTCCATGAAGTTGTTCCAGGAAGTAGAAGCTCATTAACCAACAACGGAGGTGTGTGAGTGCCCTGAATCACTTTCCTAGGTGGGAGCACAGGAAGCCACTGATCAGTCCAGACATTTGACGTTTTTCCCTCACCAAGAGTAACACGTAATCCTTTTTTAAGTAAGTCACGACCTACTTGAATTGACTTCCAGCCATAAGAGGCTTGCTTTGTGTTCGTAGACTGTAAGAAAGTCGACGAATGAAAATATCTCCCTTGATATAGTTTACTGAGCAATAAGTTCGGATTCTGCCATATTCTCCAAGCTTGCTTAGCTAACAGAGCTTTATTGAAACTATATAGGTCTCGAAATCCCATTCCACCTTCTTTCTTAGGTAGACATAATCTTTTCCAAGAAACCCAAGAAATTTTTCGTTTCTCTTCTCCTTTACCCCACCAAAACTCAGATAGAATAGAGTTAATCTCATCACAAGTTCTTTTAGGAATCAAAAAACAACTCATTGAGAAAACTGGCTTGGCTAGAAGTATAGATTTGATTAATACCTCCTTGTCGGCTTGAGAAAGAAACTGATTATACCACTGAGTAGTTTGAACCTTAATCTGTTTTACAATTCCTTCAAATCTTGGACTTTGCTTCTGCCGAATTGTTCCGGAAGACCTAGATATTTACCTTCTCCTCCCCTGGTATGTATCTGCATGATCTGCTGGATTTTATTTCTCTTGTGGGCTTCAATTTTCTTGCCAAACACTATGGAAGATTTTGCTAAATTAACCTTCTGACCAGAAACCTTTTCATAGGTATCCAAGATATTTGCCATACATTTGGCATTATCTTCGTTTGCACGGCTGAAGAATAGCGAGTCGTCAGCAAAAAGGAGATGAGTGACGCTAGGAAAATGATAAGATAACTTCATTCCCTGAAACTTATTTTGTAGTTGCGCTTGATCCATCATTTGACTCAGAGCTTCTGCACAAAGAAGAAACAGATACGGAGATAAAGCATCTCCTTGTCTGATACCTCTGGAAGGTATGATCTCACCATAGGGGACCCCATTAATCAAAACAGAGTAAGTCGCTGAGGTTACACACGACATTACCAAATGAATCCATAATGGATGAAATCCAAGTTTTTCCATAATACTTGCAAGGAACCTCCACTCCACCCGATCATAAGCTTTGCTTATATCGGTTTTGATGGCCATATATCTTTTGGTACAATTCTCTTTAGATTTCAGGGCACTCATGAGTTCATGCGCTACTAAAATGTTATCAGATATTTGTCTCTCAGGAACAAATGCAGCTTGAGATTCTGAAATGATACCACTTAGGCATCCTTGAAGGCTTAAGCAAAGAACCTTGGAGATCAGTTTATAAGCTACTGTGCAAAGGCTTATGGGACGATAGTCACCCATACTCTCAGCTTCGGGAAACTTCGGAATTAAACAAATATTTGTATGATTAATCTTATTTTCCATCTCACCTGTTTCAAAGAATCTTCTCACCATCTGACAAACATCAGGTCCGATTGAATCCCAAAACTGTTTGTAAAAAGCCGCAGTGAAACCATCCGGTCCAGGTGCTCTATCAGACCCAATTAGATCCAAAGCTGTTTTGATTTCCAAATCAGTTACTGGAGCTATCAGACGATCATTCATTTCCCACGTGATCTTCCGTTGGATATTAGGTAAACAATCTTCTAAGGATATGGTAGGAGTAGACGAGAACATTTCCCCAAAATAATCCTCTGCGACTTTAGCCATTGACTCATCCTGGGAATGTAATACTCCATGAACATCCCTAATTCCTTTTATTTTGTTCTTAGCCTTCTTTTGTTTGGTAAGACCATGGTAAAACCGTGTGTTTCTGTCCCCTAATCGAAGCCATCTGTTTCTGCATTTTAGCTTCCAGTATTCTTCTTCATCACGGTAAGCTTTATTAAGTTTGCCTCGAAGTTCTTGAATATATGCTGAAGATACATTTATATCCCTTATTGCTTGGTCTGAAATTCCTCGGAGTTCCCCTATCTTTTCAGCAGAATTAGTTTGATGTGTACGTTTCCAGCCAATAATTTCACCTCGGCAATGACTTAATTTCTGGTTCCAGCCACGAATGAATTCCGTTTGATCCCAAGCATTTACCACTGTGTTCACAAAGTTTTGGTCATCAGAAAGTCGCTTGTCATAACAGAAGAACCCCCTTCTTCGCCGGTTTCTGAATTCAATAGATATGATCATTGGTCTATGATCCGACTCAGCGATCTCAAGGTATGCATTATTAGAAACAGGAAACTGATTCAACCAAGCTTGATTAACCATAACACGGTCCAAACAACATTCTATAACTTCTTTCCTTCTTCTACCAACCCAGCTAAACGGGTTACCCGAGTACTGTAAATCCTTCATATCACAAATTTGCAGCATAGTGTTGAAGGACTGAAAACTTGAAATGTTTCTCGGTCTGCCTCCAATCTTTTATTCCGGTTTCGTCATCTCATTCCAGTCTCCACACATCATCCAATGACCTGTTCTAGATGTAGCTATGCGCTGTAGTCTTTCCCAAAGAAGATGCCTCAACCTAGGAATAGGGTGCCCATAAACGCAAGACAAATAAAAGTTGAAAGATTGGTATTCCACATGAAGGTCTACAAGCCTTTCATCACTAGAGATACAGGAAACAGAAACAAACGACTTCCATAAAACAGCTAAACCACCGCTATATCCTAATGGAGGTACAAGGATCATTTGATCAAAACCAAGATAAACTGCTATGTCTCTGACATAGTTATTTTGCTGCTTGGTCTCAATCAGGAACAACAAGTCAGGATGATACAATTTTTGTATCTCCTTTAGACGTCGAACTGTCAGGCGTTGCCCCAAGCCTCGACAGTTTCACACCTCAACTCTCATGGTGCTTCTGGTGGTACCGGGCCCACTGCGCCTCTGTCGATCCTTGAAACACTATCCATCTCCTCCTCACTATCATAATCTTCTTGAAGTTTCCTGATTGCATTAAACTCGGATGAAAATCTTAACTTCCCAACTGGAAACTTATCCACCAAGTCAGTCTCATTACAATGTCGCTTCCCCAAACTCGAGTCTGATGAAGAGGGAACTAAATCAATTATCTTCATTGCAACTTCTGGTACTGAATCCTCTCCAACCTGATTAAGATTCCCCTCGAGAGACGTACCATATTGATTGACATTGAAACCCAAACAATCAGAGTCCTCTCCCGTTGATAATGGTAGGTCGGTAGTACCAGCCGCGTCCTCATATCCCATCATCGAGTCTTTAGCAAAGCGAACCGCAACATCTCCCCTTGAGGCCTCAGACCCCGTCTGATGAAGATCAGCTACCGAAGACTGCTTAAGTACATTATCATGTGATTGGTATCTTGATCCTTGGGCTTCATCTGTTCCAATTTCTTGACGATCAGCAACCCTTTGGTTGTCATCTTCAGGATAATTATCCCCCGGAGTATCTTCATCTTCATTATTCCCGTCCTCATTACCCAGAGTACCCAACTCCTCACCCAATTTACACTCACCAGAGTCGTGGGTTATCATCCCACAGTGTTCGCAAAACCCTCTTAACCGCTCGTATCTAAACTTGAGCAACATATTGGTTCCCGGAGTGAATTGGAAATTTCTTTGGAACCTGAGAGGGTTTGCCACGTTCCAGTTCAGCCGAATACGAACAAATTCCACACTTGCATTCATCTCAGGATTGAAGTCCACAAACATAACTTCTCCCATACGGTCCCCAATGTTGCGGATAACCGGTTCAGTCAGATACTCCAGTGGAATCCCTCGAATCTGAACCCAGAACGGGATTCGTTGAAGATCCGCCTCATCCATTCCAGAAGTCCATCTAGACATGATTAACATTCTGTCATTGAAAGACCAAGGGCCCCTATTCAACACCGACATTAGCAGATCCTCTGTTGGAAACACGAACTGAAACCTCCTTTTATCCACAATACCACCCGATGTGATACCCGATATACCCCACATCCGAGGCAAGGATGTCATGAGCGCCCTTAGATTCTGCTTCCTTAGGATAGACGGTCTTCCCATCAAGGAAAATTGATTCGCCCTACGAGCTTCATTACAAACTTCCACTGAAAGCGGTACCAGAGCATCATCGATTCCTAAGTTGAGATCTTGAATAGCCCTTCTCAGATTATCAGCCATGATGGCGAGTGAGCAATCAAACCGAAAATAGATAAGATTTGGGTAGGGATTTTGTAGATACTACCGACGGATCGATACCAATATATAGACCCCCAACATCGCTTGATAACCGTTTCATCAAAGTAGGGTAACTTCCCCACTCTGGAGATAGAGGAGGCATGGGCCAAATCAGAAAGAAACCACCCCACCTCCCAAGATACAACACCAAAAATTGATCTGAAGACATCGTGGATGTTCCAGAAAGAAAGAAAACTAACAAACCGCTGAATCGCCTTTTCGATCGCCCTTATCGCCATCTATTTTATTTCCACTTGGGGTGGGTGGTCGTTTGCCTTTGACTGGTTTTATGTTAACTTCTAATAATAATCATTTCTTTGCCAAAAGTTTAAAATATTTTTTGTACAGATATAAATTAATTCTGGAAGAGTAAAAAAAAAATATATGCTAACAATAAAAATATAGGAGTTTGACATAAAAGAAGAGAGGAGATGAAGAGAGGACGCGAAGAGAAGAACCATGAAACCTCACTTTCACCCTCACGACTTTGTCGCCGTAGAATATCCACCAGAAATTTCGACATCCCTCTCGATCTAATGGTGGAAATACTAAAAAGACTTCCTGCGAAATCTCTAATGAGGTTCAAATGTGTCTCAAAAAGTTGGTCATCAACTATCAGCAGCCGTAAAGACTTCATAGACTCCATCGCGTCTCGGTCCTTGACTCAGCCTCCGCGTGATGCCCATCTTATCGTGGACCCCGACAACGAGAGTGAATGTTTGTTCGTCGTCTCATCTCCTTGCCCTCAAAAGACTCACAAAGAATCTATACCATTCCTTAGAACAACTGATGAGTATGTCCGCGGTTTGTTCCTTTGTTGGTCAAATGAACATCAAGAGGGAGCTATATATAACCCTACTAGGAGGCAGTCCTTCAACTTACCAAAGATTAAACATTCACACGCTGGCATTTGCTTCTTCAGATATGAACCTCTCGAGAATCAATACAAAGTATTGTTGATACCAAACCCAGTCCACAGTGGGGAGCAGGTTTGTCAAGTTTTCACATTAGGAGATCACAAGGCGAAGCAGTGGAGGAATATCCAGAACATTGAACCTCTCTATCCATCACGACGCTATTGCAGTAATATTTTCATGAACGGAGCTATCTATTTCCTAGTAAGCATTGAAGTAAACAGTACAACTGAATATAAAATTGCGAGGTTTGATCTTCGGTACGAAAAGTTTTATCATGTAGACGCTCCAAAAAACAGTGACACTGATGGCTCTGGGTTGGTATCTGATAAACTACCAAGGCAAGTTAGGACTGATATGTTGCGAGCAGCGCATGGAAATTTGGGTTATGGAAGACGTTGAGAAGAGATGGTCCAAGATTTTCTTTTATGAGGTGGATGGCTTTGAGGACTGGCTCATCTCTGATGTTACTCGTGCTGGTGAGATTGTTTTTTTCAATGAACCTCGTGACACATTACATGTATGTTATTATGATCCGAAGCGCAACAGCGTTAGATATGTTGACCTTAAAGACAGCAATGCTAAGGAAAGAGCGCGTGACAAGGTTCTTTATACAAGACTTTTCCAGATTACGCCGAGAACACAATGTGTTTGTATTAGTAAGGATCTTTTAATCAATCTTATGCTACTTTATTGATAGGTATAAATTGTAATGATCGAAACATAGGTTACATATATACCTTATTCCAGCGAAGGTCTTGTGTGGTTGTTTATTCTTTTGTTGGATTAATGTTGTAGTCTTTAATTATCAAAGATTATATATATATATATATATATGGAATGTTGTTTTACAGATATTGATAATAAACAGAAATATAACCATAGTTTATATGTATCACCCACAATTAATGAAAATTTTTAAACTAATAACACAATTATAAATATATAGAATTTTCACAATAGCATAGAATTGAAAAATAAAACATGTAAATATTTATATCTTTCAAAATTAATTGTGAATATATGTGTTAATTAACTGTTCAAATTATGATTTAATTCATTAATTGGTATAAAAACTAATTAAATTACTAAATTAGTAAATTTATTATATGATCACTATGAAATATGTTTCACTACAAGTAAACAATTATTTAGCCAGAGCTGTTGTCGTGGTTATTTCCTTGTAAATGAGCTTTTACGAGGAAATAGTCACGAAAACCAAAACGTCGTGCCACGTTTGTCGTAAGACACATTTCCTCGCTAAAATCTCGTAACATTACGAGGAAATATTTCCTCGTAAACGCAGGCCGACATTTCCTCGTAAAAGTCACGCTAAGGTTTCCTTGTTAAAACCAAGTAAAGTCTTCCTCGTAACCGATTCGTACAAATTTCCTCGTAACCGACTCGTACAAATTTCCTCGTAACCGACTCGTATAAATTTCCTCGTAAAATCCACGTAAAATTTCCCTCGTAACCTTTTCGTAAATATTCCTTCGTAATATCCAGGTAAAAGTTTCCTCGTAAAAGACACGCTACATTTCGTAGTTAATTCCATGTAACATTAGCGGTGAATTTACATCAAATCTTATTTTTCTGCATTAATAATTAATTATAATAAAATATTAAAATAATTTAATTTTAAAAAAATTATATTAAAATATAAGAAAACGAAAATATATCATAAATATTTAAGTTTTAAATTTATATTACAAGAAAAAGAAATAAAAAGATCTAAGGGTTCTGGGAGTCATGGTGGTCTGGATCTAGAATGCCCAAATTTCTCTGTCTCTCTGCTAACATCATCTCTAATTGCGGATTTTCAGCCGCTAAAGCGACGAGGATACCCTCGAGTGAACCCATTTGAGCTTGCGTCGTGCTCAAATCAGAACACGTCGCGTTCAATTCCAAACACAGCGGAACAGTCTCATCTTCCCCGTCGCTGAGCATAAGATGATGCCGCTCTTGGGACATCGTTAACGGAACCAATCCCCAATCTACGTCCCTTTTTCTTAGGGACGACCTTGAAAAAAAATAAAAATTAATGTTAGTCAATAATAAAAAGTTAGATATTAAACGAATAATAATAATAATAAAATTATACATGCTCGTAGATCTCATCCACTTCCGTTATGGATAATATGACGGGTATCCCATCGGGGGATCGCTGGGTCATCTGGGTTTGACGCTCTTCAACCCGAGCAACAATGTCGTTGTAGATTTGCTCGGACATAGGATCTACAAATTGACCAGCCTTGTTCTTGTGGGTCCTCTCGTAAAGTTCATTAAAGAACTCCCATCTATTTGGCCTTTTAAATTTTTATAAAATAATTAATAAATTAAAAATAGATATAATAAAAAATTACTTAATTTAAATATTTACCATTAATAAACGAACACCGGCGTGTGGTGTTTGACACGAAGAGTGAAGCATCGGCGTGTTGCCATGCTTGTCTTTCGTCAGACAGGAAGAGAAGCAGCTGTTGGAGACTCTAATCGACGATGGCAAGTTCCAATAACGGATGAGGCCATCCCACACCTCCGTTGTGAGCTCAGCGGGTTTCTCGTGCTCATAACCGTCTACTAGGTAATCGTCCTTCCAGTTAGACACCGTGTTCAACAATCGGTCTTTTCTTCACGTCCTCGTTTACTCCTTTGGGCAACGCCATTTTTGCTGTACAACAAAAAAAATATTAGATGAACAATTAGTCTAAAATTATTTAAAAAATCTTAATAATTAAAAAAATTAAAAATCATTTACCGCAAACATTTTGAACCACGTCTTTCGGACGTGGTTCTGCGTCGTTTTCCAGTTTGGATGTGCGTCGGGGAAGTAACCTTTGATCACCTTGGTTATGCTCCGAGCGACACGGCTATCAACCCCAAACCTGAATTGAAGAAAAACATATTAAAATTATTAAACATTTGAATGTGGTTTTAAATAAAAAATATTTATAAACATGAAACGTACCAGAAAGTGCCTTCCGGTCGGTCGGGGTCTAAGACTAGTAAACCATCTCTGCCTGGCTGACCGAGAAGGTCCTCGACGGTGTAGGTAGCATAAGGAGCCGTCGGTGGGACCTGCAAGTCGGGATGAACACCGGCCGCAGCCGCAGGAGGAGGAGGAGGCATGTCATCCTGAGCAGCAAATGGAGGAACGGGTGGTGGCCCAGCAAAAGAAGGCAAAATCGAGAATCTCTGAAAAGACTGAGTCTCGGGAACAACATCTGGATCCGAAGAACCGGGAGCTGAAGATGATGCGCCTATATGAATACCAGGCTCGGTAAACATGTCTCTGTAATGAGTCGCGTTCTTAAGCTTATTAGCTCTAACCATCTAAATAAAAATTAATTCAAAATATTAATCATTTAAAAAACATAAATATATTACTAACCACCTATAAACATGTTAAGTTACGACCTAATAAGCTAAATTCCCTAAACTAACCACCTAAACTAACCACCTAAACTAATTATCTAACTATCTGGAGAGGAAGTAGAGAGAATACCTTAAGAGGAGATGAGAGGAAGTTGCTACGAATGAGAGATGGTCTGTGTCGAGTTTATATAGAGGATTATATTTCCTCGTAAAGTCCTCGTAGATTTACGAGGAATTACCCAAGCCCGCTTTTTTTTCCTCGTAAAGTTCTCGTAAATTTACGAGGAAATGCCCAGGCCCGTGTTTTGGGTTACAATAATTTAACCAGGCCCCCTTTTTCAGCCCACGACGAATGTAGTAGGAAACGTAACCTTTCCGGCATTTTATTTCCTCGTAAATTTCTCGTTAATTAACGAGAAAATAACCAGACCCGTGTTTTCGGTCCACGAGGAATTTACGAGGAAATCCCTTACGAGGAAATAACCAGGTCCGTGTTTTTCGGTTATGAGGAATTTACGAGGAAATGGTTCTGAATCCCTGAAAATCGAAACCCCAAACCCCAACTTACTTAACTTATAAAATCAATCTCTACTTCTTCCTAAACCTCAATCTCTACTTCTTCCTAAACCTCAATCTCTACTTCTTCATAAACACTTAAATACACATTTTATTTTTGTCAAACCAATAACTTTTTAAATTTTCATAATCAAACAAACTAACACACATTCATTAAGTCTTAAAATTCAAAATAAAAGTACATTATCATTCGGAAACATCACTTTCGTCATCACTAGAAACATCATCCTCTTCATTAAACTCGTCTTCAACAGCTTCGTCAATGATATCATCGGGAAAATCTTCGTATTCACGATTATGCGGATCAATGAGAAGGATGTCATCAACTTGTTGATCAGGTTCCTCAACTCCATTGGTGTGTCCTTCTTGTAAAGGTGGTTCTTCTCCAGCGATTATGCGTCGACATGGTGTAACTTTGATAACAGATAACCAATTTATCCCCGAGGTTATCATTCGAGGATAAGAACAAAGCAAACTTAATCTGCTTGCGAAACTAATATGTAAGGCTCAATTTTGTTGTATCTTCGTCCACCATGGACATCAACTACACCAAATTTGTTAACCCGAACACCTCTGTTGACGACGGGGTCGAACCAGTCACACTTGAAGATGACGCATTTTAGCTTCAATAACCCTGGGAATTCAACTTCAATAATCTCCTGCAAGATCCCGTAGAAATATGTTTCGCCTTTCACACATATTCCATAATAGTCGTCCGGTGTCTCCCATACTCATATGTATGAAAACTATAGCCTTGTGTGAAATACATCGGTGATGTCGTGATCTTTTCAACTGGACCTTGAAGTAATTCGTGAAACCATGCGGGATAATCTGGATCGTCATAATCAACCTGTAAAAATAAAAAAAAACTTTGAAATTAATCCTACCGAACGTTAAAAAAATCAAGAGAATATTATAATACATGTTTCCTCTATCACTTAATAAAGTGTTGATCTTTCCTTCTGTCTACCTCACTTGTGGATATATCCAGGATTAATTCTTCGACTTGAGTTACAAATTGGCTGTAAAAATTGTTAATTATCAATTCTAAATAAATAAATAAATATATATGTGTTTGTAATTATAAATTTAATTACCTTTCAAAATAGCGAATCAATGCATGCTCGCAATTGAGAAGAATGTAAATGTGTGCACTATGGAGTTCTTCATCACTCGACCACCAAACATCATTCAATTTCCCACCAAATCGTCCAATTTGGCAAAAGATATCTGGAACATCTTTTTCCATATATATCGGCACAACACCACCATCATCATACCTTCTTGGAGCTCATTTTCGGGTACGTTCGTTCGGTGCAAAGTAGTATGATGTGAACTGTGATGTTTCTTCCGTCAAACTTCCGGTGACTATAGAACCTTCAACTCTTGCGAAGTTTTTTTGCTTTTTGTTTCAATTTTTTCATGGCCCGCTCATACTGATAAATCCATTTGTAATGTACAGGTCCTCGAAGCAATGCCTCATACGGGAGGTGGACAACTAGATGCTCCATGACGTCAAAAAATGCTAGCAAAAATATTTTCTCCAAGTTGTACAGTTAGATGGGAATGTTCTCATGAAATTGTTAAACGAAATCCTCTTTAAGAGTGTGTGTGCTCAGATCCCTGAAAAATGCTCCAATTCCTTGCATATTTCAAAATTTAAAGACATTAGTAGTCAAAATGTGTATATAAATAAAGAAATTAATTACAGCATGTTTATATATATATGTGTGTGTGTATATATTACATGCAAGTATTTCATGTACTTTTGTTAGTAGTAGCTCCCCAAATGCAAAGGGAAGTAGTCGTTGCATACAGATATGACAATCATGATTCTTCATCCCTGGGAACTTTTGACCCTTTGCAACACATCTAGAAAGATTTGAAACATACCCATCAGGAAACTTCACTTCTGATGCCACCCAGTTCAACAACACCGACTTTTGTTCTGATGACAATATGAATATCGGAACTAGAACTTGTCCATTACTTTTTATATGTAATTCACTTCTCGAGCAAATATCATGTAAGTCCAACCTCGATTTTATGCTTTCTTTCGTCTTTCCTTGGACATTTAATATTGTGTTGAGGATGTTCTTAAAAATATTTTTCTCTATATGCATCACATCGAGGTTGTGACAATTCCCAAAATATACTCTTCTTGTGCAGTTGTGATGAACTCCGTAATAATCATGCATATTACTGGGAACATGCCAATTACCACCACGAGGAACGGTTTCTAGAGCACCGTAGTAATTAATTTGCGCTTCGATTTGTTCCCTAGTTAAATATGGAGGAGGAGTGTCTCTTACAACCCTTTGGTGCATGAACAATGTCTTGTTTCTTCTGTACGGATGGTGAATGGAAAGAAATCGACGGTGACAATCGAACCAACTGATCTTTCTACCATTCTTCAACTGAAATGCATATGTAATTCCATTACAATATGGACAAGATAATCTCCCATGTGTAGTCCATCAAGACAACATCCCATATGCATGAAAGTCAGTAAGGTCCACAGAAGCATCGCTCGCATCGTAAAATTTGTTATTGTTGAACAATCATACGTCCTCACCCCTTTTGACCACAAATATTTCAACTCTTTTTTTTCAGTGGTCGTAGAAAAACATCGAGAGATCTTTTTGGATACTTCGGACCAGGTATTAATATGGTCATGAATAGAAGCTCCCATCGCATGCACATCTCCGGTGGCAGGTTGTATGGCGTAAGAAAGACTGGCCACAATGAATATTGTCTGCCTGATATTCTAAATTAACTAAATCCATCTGTGCATAATCCAAGATACACATTCCGGCTACTGCTAGCGAAATCTAGATGTACATTGTTAAAATGTTTCCAAGCTCTTGCATCTGATGGATGAGTCATCTCACCCTCTGTCTGAGTATGCTCGGCATGCCATCTCATCCCTCTGGCAGCCTCCTAAGATTGGTACAATCTTTTCAATCTGTCTGTAATTGGTAGGTATCACATCCTTTGGTACGGTACCGTATTAAGCCCTTGTCCTTGTGGTTTGAATCGTGGCTTCTTGCAGAATCGACATTTTTCTAACTTCTCATCATCTCCCCAGTAAATCATGCAATTGTCGATGCAAACATCTATCATCTCCGAAGGCAACCCAAGACTATAAACCAATTTCTGAATCTCATAATAAAAATCAGCAGACACATTTGTCTTCCGGCAAATACTCTTTAAACAAGTCTACTCATGCATCCATGCAATTTTCAGGTAGATTATGATCGGTTTTAATATTCATCATTCTAGCAGCCAATGACAATTTAGAGAGACCTTCTCTACAACCACTGTAAATTGGTTGATTCATAGGATCTAACATTTCATAAAACTTTTTTGCATCTATGTTAGGTTCTTCAGCTTCATCATTATGACCTACAAATGCATCACCTACAATATCATGAACCCTGTCACAATCTACCATATGTTTCTCCTGATGGTAACTATTTTCATTATGCAAATGATCAACCGCGGGTTCAACCTAAAAATTGCTATTACTACTGCTAGCTTCATTCCCACAATTACTATAACCTTCTCCATGTTGAAACAAAATATAGTAATGTGGCGTGAAACCTCTATTTACTAAATGCTTCCAAACATTTTCACGAGGGCCTAATTTGAATTGTTGCATTTCCGACAAGGACACAACATCTTACCGCTTTCATGCGCAAGCGGTGTAAAATCAGCTTGATGCATAAATGTCTCCAGCCCTTCGAGATATTCTTTCGTCACTCTCCCGTTACCATCTATGTGTGTATACATCCACCTCCGTAACTCAAAAATATTTCCATCTCAAGACATTTTTTTTTCTTTCACGTTTTCAATTTTTTTCTCTTTTAAGTTTCAAACAATATATTTATAGGAAATTTCGAATTGGTAGGTGATATTTTACCACGAATTTACGAGGAAAATTGGTAGGTGTACAACCTTCAAAAACACGTTTACAACTAAAAAGTGGTTGGCCTCGTTGTTTCCTCGATAAATTGTTTCCTCGTAAAATACACGTAAACGTAACGACTACTTTACATGGAAAATTAGCCTGCCACGTAATTTCCTCGTTACACTACAATGGTTTTATAAGGAAACATGTTTTTCGTTTATTCACGACGAATCTACGAGGGAACTATGGTTCCTCGTAATTTCCTCGTACAATTATTGTAATTTTACGAGATTCAGTTTTCCTCGTTAAATTTCGTGGTTAATAAACTGTTCTTGTAGTGTTTGTTAAATGATTCGACTCATTGAAATAATTAATAAATTACTTTATATCATTTAAATGTAAATATAGTTTTTTATTAAGTTAGTTAATAAATTAATTTATTATTTTAATTATTTAAATAAAATTAAAATTAAAATTTAAAATTCAAATATATATATATATATACATGTTAAAATGAACATACGCATAAATACGATACAAAATTTTTATTTTATAATTTAAGTTTAACGAAATCTAAAAATAAAAATAAATATTAATAAGCCAAACCAACATTACTTATGAAAATTATCTATATTTATACTGAAAAATTAAAGATTTTTTTAACAAGTTAGAATTAAATGTTTTATTATAAAATAATATTCTTTTAAATTCATTATCACTGCGCACTGCGCAGACACCTCTTAATAAAGTTTAGATTGATCGTTTACAGTAGAACTAGTAACTTATACAATGAATGAACGAACTTGGTGTTGAGTATGCATGTGATGGATTATTTAAATCATTTATTAAAAACCATTTAAAATCACAGAAACCAAATATAAGAGCATGATTAACGCGCATGGGTTCTTGTTTTTTTTTTTGGTTTTTCAGATTAAAAAAAAATATTAAACCGACCAATCGCAGGCCGCCACGTGTCAGTGGGGTCCGCGAATAGTGCAAGAACCAATGCAGTTTCGTCTCTTATTTGGGTGGCTTTGGCAACGTCTCTTCTGATTTTTGTGGTCCCCTCCACTATAAGCAACTCCTAAGAGACTGCAGTAATGCTGCTCTAAGTTAACCATTTCCAACTCATTTTTCTGCGGAAGAAACCCATATTGCCATTTCAGCAAGCACATCAAGAACCACATCCACATTCCTTTCCCTATAATTGATTTCCACAAGCAATTTAGCTTCCTCTTCTGCACTCAACTCACAGCTGTTTAACACATTGTCAATATTGCCCAAACCTAGTTGTATCAAACTTGTATCACACAATTTGTAATATGATCACATGAACTTCGTATAAGAAACTCAACTTCTTATTGCTGTAAAAACTAACTCAAAACTAAAGCTCTCAAACTCAAAAACTCATAAGTTATGCAATACACTTTGCATCTCCTTATATAACTCATAACTTATCCTAAGCTTATTAAGAATAACTAAATCAATAATCCTTATCTCATTAGGAATAGATAACTTGTGTCTTAAGTTATTTCAATCTTATCTCAACAATCTCCTTCTTAAGCTTGAAATCTTTTTTTTTCCAAATCTTCCATGCCAATGAAACTCTTCATTTCTCGAAACTTGATTCTTCCTAATGCCTTGGTTAGGATGTCTGCCTTTTGTTTATCTCCTGAGACATGTTCAACTTCAATTAGTTCTTTCTCCACACACTCTCTTATAAAGTGATATCTTGAGTGTATATGTTTGCTTCTTCCATGAAAGACCGGGTTCTTAGTAAGCGTAACTGCAGACTGATTGTCAATCCATATTGTTGCCTTCACACTCGGTTGCCTTGTAACTTCACTCAATAGATCTTGTAACCATAATGCTTGCCTTGGAGCTTCAGTTCCTGCCATAAACTCTGCCTCACAAGATGACAATGCAACAACATCTTGTTTTTGCGAACACCATGCTATTGGACTCTCTCAAAAGTAGAAGATATGGCCTGACCATCATCTAGATCAGTATTGAAACTACTATCACTATATCCAATAAGGCGTGGTACCATAACTCTCACATGGCAGAAACTTAACCCTTGACTTTGGGTTCCTTGCAAGTACCGAAGGCATTGCTTCATGGCAGCACCATGAGACACCTTTGGTGTGTGCATATAACCTGACAATACCCCAACATTATATGCCATGTCCGGCCTCATATGTAACAAGTATCTCAAGCACCCTATAACCCTACGATAATCAGTTGCATTGATGTCATGTTCCTCCTATGCTTTCGACAATTTTAACCCAGCCTCCATAGGTATATACGCAAGATTACACATCCTCATCTCTGATTCTTCTAAAATCTTCGACACATATCTCTTTTGGGACAAGATAATACCATTGTCTTGTTGAATTACTTCAATCCCCAGGTAATATGTGAGCTTTCCCAAATCACTCATATCAAACTTTTAGCCATCATCGATTTGAACTCTCCAATGACTCCTTTGTTTGTGCCGGTAACAAACAAATCATCCACATATACGGCAACGATAATGAGATGATCTTTTACTAACTTTCGATATACGGACGGCTCCTTGGTACACTTGCTGAATTCCATGTCGATAAGTATCTTGTTAAGTTTTGTATTCCAAGCTCTTGGTGCTTGACGCAATCCATACAAAGCTTTGTTGAGCTTGTAAACGTTATATTCTTGTCCCTTTTTCTCAAATCCTTTTGGTTGTGAACATAAACTACTTCCTTGATTCACCATGTAGAAGCGCCATTTTGACATCTAGATGGTGGGTCTCCCACCCGTTAGCTGCTGCAATACTAACAAGTAGGCGGATTGTTTCTAATCGTGCCACAGGTGCAAAAACGTCGTCAAAATCTACTCCGTATTTTTGCACACACCCTTGGCGACAAGTCTTGCTTTGAATTTGTTAATACTCCTATCCGAGTTTCGTTTGATCTTAAAGACCCACTTCAAGCCAATAGGTTTTACTCCAATAGGGCAATCGATCAGTTCCCAAGTATTGTTTTTGACAATAGACTCATCTGATCTTCACAAGCCAACACCCATTCTCGTGAGTCTTTAGCCTCTTTGAAGTTTATTGGCTCGTTGTTAATACATAGCAACAATTTTTCTCCTTCTTCCATCGCAAGCAATATGTAGTCATCTAGATATTTAGGTTTAGAACTTACACGCTCTGATCTTCTCAATGGTATCAGACCAGTTTCGTGTTCGTCAAGATCAAGCTCTGCTGCGTCGATCTCGTCTGGCTTATCATCGTTGGTCTCGTCACTTTTGATTTTTTTGTATCATCATTATCATCCTCTGTAGTTTCATTGGAACCTTGATGTGATATAACTTGTATAACTCTGTTCCCATATGTTCCAAAAGTGACAATTAGGCTCTTTTTTATTGTCTTTGTTCCACTCCCAACCTTTTGTTTGAACGAAGAAAACATCTCTACTAACTATTATCTTTTGAATTTGAGGATCATAGAGTCGATAGGCCTTTGTTCCAGTTCTGTTCCAAGGTTTATGAGAATCCTTGACCTATCATCTAGTTTCTTCAATTGTTGTTTCTCAATCTTGGCATACTCAATGCATCCAGAAACTCGAAGATGACTAATGTTTGACTTGATTTCATGATATAGCTCATACGGCGTCCTATCTTTTAGTGCTCTGGTAGCAATCCTATTTAGTAGATATGTCGAATGTCTTACTGCTTCATCCCAGAACATATTTGGCATGTTCATATGCTTCATCATACTTCATGTCATCTCCAATAATGTTCAGTTTCTTCTCTCCACCACACCGTTCTGTTGTGGTGTGTATGGAGCTGTGAGATTACTCTTCACTCCTGTCTTCTCGCAATAGTTATTGAATTCGTTAGACACGAATTCTCCACCTCCGTCTGTTCGAAAGACTTGTATCTTCTCATTTGTCTCTTGCTCTATTAATCCTCTTAGTGTTTTGAACATCATAAACGCTTCGCTTTTATCTCTTAACAAGATACTCCACATATATCTTGAGTAATCGTCTATGAGAACAAATATATGCTGCTTACCAGATGGTGTGCTCGGGTTAATTGCTCGATACTGAGTTGCTTGTGGAAATACCTTCCGAGTCTGCTTTCCCATGAGGCATGATCGACATATCTCTTTCTCAAACTTTAATCTTGGAGCTCCTATCACAAGTTCTTGTTGCAGCATTAATTTAAGTGTCTCATTGTTTACATGTCCCATTCTTGCGTGCCACTGGCTTGATTCGCTTGTGCTTGCTAAATGTAATCTATCTTCGCGTGTTATCCCCACTCTCACTTTGTTCAACCGATTCTTCAAACATGTAGAGGTAACAAGCAGCTTACCGGGTTGGTCACGCATTACTAACTGATTTCCTCGCATATCTCTTTTGGAACAAGATAATACCATTGTCCTTGAGTTACTTCAATCCCCAAGTAATATGTGAGATTTCCCAAATCACTCATATAAAACTTTGTAGCCATCAAGGATTTGAACTCTCCAATGACTCCTTTGTTTGTGCGTTTCATCCTTGTTCTTCTCCGACTTCTTCTTCGTATATTCTTTCTTCATAGGCTTTTAACCGTCCAATTATATCTTCAAAACTCGTTGTTCTAAGATCCAATATACTTGTTCTAATGATGCCACAATATGTATGTATTTCTTGCGAGGCAAACTTTTAAGAAACTTTCAAACCAATTTTGATTCTTCAATGCTTGATTCAAAAGCAGCTGATTTTGATGGTAACTCTGATAGTTTTCCCGCGAATTCATCGATACTTTCAGTATCCTTCATCTTTATACGATCAAAATCAGCCATAAGAGTCTGAAGTCGTGCCTCCTTTACTCTCTCTGCTCCCATATGACGAGCCTTAATTACCTCCCATACCTTACTCGCAGTATCGAGCTCTCCCACTTGCAATATTAGGGTTTCAGGAATAGATTGGAACAAGAGTGCCATGGCTAAATCATTCTTCTTGTTATCTGTTGATTCATTCTCAATGATATCCCAAGCTTTATGTACCTTGAGTGTTATCTTCATTCTCATTGCCCAAACGGTATAATTGGTAGCGGTAAGCATTGGACATTGGATAAAAGATATTCCTCCTCTATCTTTATTTCCCGTCGCAGGTATAATATCTTCCACGTTTTTCTGAAGCTCTGATACCACTTATTGGCCCAAAACTAGTTGTATCAAACTTGTATCACATGATTTGTAATTATGATCACACGAACTTCGTATAAGAAACTCATCTTCTTATTGCTTTAGAAACTAACTCAAAACTAAAGCTCTCAAACTCAAAAACTCATAAGTTATAGAACACACTTGGCATCTCCTTATATAACTCATAACTTATCATAAGCTTATTAGGAATAACTAAATCAATAATCCTTATCTCATTAGGAATAAATAACTTGTGTCTTAGGTTATTTCAAGCTTATCTCAACTGTCAATATATAGCACTATTCAATTCATAAACCATAGCTCCCTTTTACAACGCTTTAACAAGAGAACTAACCATCACAGTATGTACATCTCCACCCCTTCAGTGATCATGGATCATCATCATCATCATCATGTTATAAGCGGTTTTTCTCATCTCAAGCATGGATTTGAAAATCTCGCAGCTTCATACATCATCCCTTTCATACCAGACCCTTTAATAAGAGATACCATGCTTTTAAACTCGATCGATGTTACTGCTGTTTTCGATGAGTGTTTGACATGTGAAATTGCTAGGGACCGATCATTTGGTAAAACTTAGCTTCTCATGTTCGAGCATTCTTATTATGCGTGTTCAAGTTCCAGGTCTTTCACTTACTATGTATCAGCGAAGTATAAGTTAAGAGATTCTTGCTATATAAATTTGAAATTTTCCCTTCTTTATAGATGTTTTTCTAATTAATTCTCACTTTTATCCTTAACTTATATGTAAATAGTAATTAATTATATATTTTAATTTTTAAATTTAATATATCAATATTAAATAGATAAGATACTCGATTTCTGTTGAAGGGATGTATTTAATATAAAATTTGAAGTCACTTGATTTTATTAAGCTTAGAGTTCGAATGGTAAAAGCGGTTCAAACGTTGCAGATCAAGCAGATCATGCAGATCAAGCAGATCAAGTGTAGATCAAGCTGATCATGCAGGAGAAAGGCAGATCAAGCAGATCAAACAGTTTAGTACAGTTTAGAATGATAAAAACAGTTCAAATAAAATAGCTTATATATTAAAATTATAATAAAATATGATATATATATAAATACGATACATAAAAATAATAAATATTGCACTAGAGTTATGCTAATTTAATTTTAAAATTAAAATTTAAAAATCTTAGTAATTCACCAAATACATATATATTTCGTTAATATACATATTTAAACCACAATACTATGCAATTACATAATACATATTATAACTAAACATTGACATCATATATAGTAAATGATTTTGTTACAAATTTTTAATATATTTAATCTTTTTCCATCAAAAGCACATTTTCATTATATTTTACTTACAACTTTGACAATATAAAAAACTCTCATTGTCTATTTATCTCTACTTTTATTTTCTTCATATAAATATTATATTTAGTTAAATTATTTATATGATGATTGTGTTTTTAATTATAATATGTATTAGTGAACTAAAAGAAATTAAACTATGTATTATGTCAATGTATAATATTGTGGTTTAAATATATTAAAGAAAATAGATGGATTTTGCTAATTGCTAATGTTTTCGTATTTTAATTTTAAAATTATAATAACATGACTTTAGTGCAACATTTATTACTATATATGTACTGTTTTATATAATGTATTTTATTTTTTATTGTAATTATTGTCGTTTAAATATGTAATCTATTTTTATTTGAATTATTTTTACCATTCTAGCTATAATAAATTGTTTGATCTGCTTTTCTCACACATAATTTGAACTTGATCCGCTTGATTTGTATAGTGGATGAGAACGGCATGTAGATCTCCTGCTTTTTCCACAAAAGGATAGAAAATATTGAACTGCATTCAGATCTCCCGCTAACTACTTTTTAAAAACAGAAAAACGTGAATGGTGATTTTAGTGTGGGAGAACTGCATGTGCGGGAGAACTGCCTTTGTTCTGCCCCTCCATTCATAACCTTAGATGAATTTAGCTCACACAAAACATTTAGACTCCCTTTTTGGCTTCCGATTTCAACCTTTGAGTTAGCATATTCAAGCTAAGGAAAGTAAGTTGCTGACTAGGTTTTTTCCTCTTTTGAAACAAAAAACACAAATCACTATATTTTGGCTGAGAATCTACCAAATCTTTTGTTATGTTATGAATCTTTTGTGGATTGCCATAACCCATTATGGGCAATGGGTCGATGGGCTGGTCGATGGGCCATGTGGTCGACCCAACCAATATCGGCCCAAGTATAAACCTAGCCCATAAAGGTTTAGTAATCCTAGTTGAAATAGGATTAGGGTTAGCCGACAATGAGTAAACCTATTGCATGTTGGTTTTTGAGATTTTTCTTTTTCTATGTTTTGGATAATTTTCATTTATTGGTCGGTTGTAATCCTTATATAAAGGAACCTCTATTGCTTAATGAAAGACACAAGTTACACACGATTTCAGCTCTCTCTTTTCTCTTAGTTTACAACACGTTATCAGCACGAATTGCTCACATAAACCTTAAGCTAAAAGCCATCAATTCTATGCCTCCATCGCTACACCTTGTTCGCATAAAAAACCTTACCGTGTTCAATCCAAAACGAAGAAAGAGTGATCCGATTCTGACCTAGATCAATCCGTGTGCAATCCATTGGAAGAACATAGCAGATCGAACCCAAGTTCGTGATCAAGCTCACCCGCGGTCGTGATTTCCATAAAACCTTGGTGGCCAAGTCTTTCCTTTTCTCAATCTGATACAAAAAAGGAAAACCTAGTTCATCCGATCAACTCCTCTCTTTGGTTGTCCGATTCAAGCCAAATAAGAAACAAGGTAAACTTGATAAACCCTAGTTTCTATAACCCAAATCGAATGAACTTTGATTAAGAACTAAGACCTAAAACTATTTGGAACTTAGAAAGATATTGCTTAGTTGATGGATAGATAGATTGCTTGGATCATGGTTTGATTGCTATAAACCCTAATCGAATATGACTAATGTGCAAATCAAACCTAAAATACTTTACTTGATTAAATTGATTGATTTATGATTATAGGTTGGTTGATTATTGATTTGGCCGATTTAGATTGCTATCTAGGTTGTTTTAAACCTAAACCTAATTGATTAAGTCATAAACCCTAAATCCCCAAATCGATTAGATCATAAACCCTAACCCTATTTTTCATACTTGATTCAAATTGTACTAGGTTGTTAGATTAATTGATAAATTCATACATTAGGTTGATAGATTATGTTTTGGCCGATTTAAAATTGTTTCTAGACCAAAACCCTAATCAATTTCTAAAACCCTAAAAAATATTCTAGATTCATATATTGATTCCATTTATACTTAAGTTTTCTTAAACCAATTGTTAGGTTGCTAGATTGATTGTTTTCAATACATGTACAAACCTAGACAATTGCTAAGTTGATTAGGAACTTGTTCCTAATGCTAAACCCTAATCCTAGAACTGAATAGGCCAAACCCTAATTTCATAAACCCTAAACCTAAATTGAACTTGTTTGTGAATTAGGTTGATAGATTGTTTGTTTAAAGTTAGTTTGGCCGATCCAAAGTTAGTTTGGCCGGGTCTAAACTGAACCTAGGCCGCATGACCAATCCAACCATATAGCTTTAGGATTCGACCATATTGATGCATTGCATGAACCGATTCTTTGTTCCAGTTATTGAATGCATAAACATATTGATAACAACTTAATAGGACCATTGCATCATTCATGGCCGTGTGGCCCTACTTGTTTAAACATGGTCGAACCGTTTTAAATGATTGATTGATACACTTGATTGCTATATGATCGAATTGATGTAAACCTAAATTGATTGATATATGTTTTCAGATGCCAAAACTCAACACTCTAGACTATGCAGCCCTGAATCTCTCTGGAGATAATTACCTACAATGGGCATTGGATACTAAGATCATCCTAAAGTCTAAAGGACTTGGAGAATGCATTGTTGAGAACAATGAATTCAGTGAGAAGGATCGATACAGGGCAATACTCATTATTCCCCATCACCTTGCTGAGTGTCTCAAAGATCAGTACTTAACTATTGAGAATCCTCTACATCTCTGGAATGAGTTAAGAATGGGATATGATCACCAGAGAATGGTGCTATTGCCTAAGGTATTGTTTGATTGGAGGAATCTAAGGATCCAAGACTATAAGTTTGTTGACGACTATAACTCAGCCTTGTTCAAAATTGTTTTCTTTTGAAACTATGTGGCGACGTCATTACAGACAATGACATGTTGGAAAAGACCTTCTCTACATTCCATACTAGCAATGTGTTGTTACAACAGCAGTATCGAGAGAAGGGTTTCAAAACCTATGCTGATCTGATCTCATGCCTACTTTTGGCCGAGACCAATAATGAACTGTTGATGAGGAACAGTGAAATGAGACCTCCTAGATCAACCCCATTACCAGAAGCCAACAAGGCCACGAATGAAAAGAAAGAAACCAAAGAAAGTAACCATGTCCAGAATAGATCACACGGTCACGACCGTGGTGGTTGGAATGGTCGTGGTCGAAGGCACAATAACTCATACGGTCGGGACAGTTTCTCGAACCGTGGTCGAGGGAACCATTATAACCGTGGTCGTGGTCCCAATTTCGGCCATGGTCGAGGCAGAGGTGGTCGTGGTACACCATTTAAACCACCACACTCGACCAAGTCCGTTTGCCATAGATATGGTATGGGAAATCATTGTGCAAAGAATTGTAGGACTCCCATGCACCTTGTTGACCTATACCAAGAGAGTATCAAAGGGAAGAATCCAGAAGCCCATTTGGTCCAAGATGATAATGGTGATTTTGATCAAGATCAAGATGATCTCATGGAATATGAAACTTTTGATTGTCTTAAAGAGTCTAGTTGATTTCGGCATCAAACATTGTTTTTGTTTTAAGTTTGTTTCATGTTTTCTTTGATATTATGTTTCCTTGATATGCCACTTGATTGTTTTTCTTTTAAATTTATAATAAGATGAATGGTTTTTCATTTGATAGAATGAAAGATGATACGAGCATATTGATTGTGGACATTGGGTCAAGCCAGACAAAAGATATTTCATAGACTTGACCTTAAAGAATGCCAATATAAGTACCATTGCGGGTATAGCCAGCCTTATTGAGGGCAACAGCTAGGCTAGTGTTTTGTTGCCTAATGGCTCACACTTAGAGATAGAGAATGCTCTATACTCGCCCAGCTCTAAAAGGAGTTTGTTAAGTTTGAAAGATATAAGGTTGAATGGATACCATATTGAAACAATGGGTGAAGGGAACAAAGAGTTCCTTCAGATTGTCGACCACGGCCAAGGCAATAAGAAGGTGGTTGAAACTATACCTGAATTCTCTACTAGTTTATACTATGCTACAACCAGTATGATTGAGGCTAATGCCACATTGAACAAAAGGTTCACTGATGATTTCACTTTATGGCACGACAGGCTTGGCCATCCTGGTTCAAACATGATGCGAAAACTCATAATGAATACTCAAGGGCACATCTTGAAAGAAAGACGAGTTATCCCAAAGAATCTCACATGTGTAGCATGTACACAAGGGAAAATCCTTACTAGGCCATCACCAGTCAAAGTGACTAAGGAAACTATAAACTTTCTGGAAAGAATCCATGGAGATATATGTGGACCAATACATCCACCTTGTGGGACATTTAGATATTTCATGGTCCTCATAGATGCATCGACCAGATGGTCGCATGTATGCCTATTGTCCACACAAAATTTGGCATTTACAAGATTGCTTGCACAGATCATAAGATTAAAGGCTCAATTTCCAGACTTTCTTTTAAAGACTATACGTCTAGACAATGCTGGTGAATTCACTTCCCAAGCTTTTAATGATTATTGTATGTCCATGGGGGTAAGTGTGGAACATAATGTGGCACATGTCCATACACAAAATGGATTGGCCGAATCCTTCTTTAAAAGGATACAATTGATTGCTCGACCATTACTCATGAGGTCGAAAATCCCAGTATCTGCTTGGGAACATGCAGTTTTACATGCAGCCGAGTTGATTCGCATCAAGCAATCTAGTGAACATAGATATTCACCATCCCATTTGATTACGGGTCATGAGCTAGACGTGTCCCATCTCAAAACATTTGGATGTGCAGTATATGTACCAATTGCTCCACCATAGAGAACTAAGATGGGACCTCAAAGGAGGATGGGAATATATGTTGGATATGATTCTCCACGATAATCAAATACCTTGAGCCAACCATGGGTGATCTATTTAAGGCCAGGTTCGCAGACTCACACTTTGATGAGTCAAACTATCCAACATTAGGGGGAGATAATAAAATGGTAAAAGAAATTGAATGGAATCGTCCATCAGTGTCTTGGCAAGATCCTCAGACTAAAGAATGTGATCTAGAAGTCCAAAAGATAATACATATGCAAAAGCTAGCTAATCAGTTGCCAGAGTCATTTGCTGACCCAAAGAAAGTGACAAAGTCACATATACCAGTTTGTAATGCACCAATTAGAATTTATGTCCAAGAGAGACAAAGTCAAGTTGCTACAGAGTCTAACACACGTCTCAAACGTGGTAGACAAATTGGTTCCAAAGATAAGGTTCCTAGAAAGGCTAAGAAAGGTGCAAGAAAGAAAGTTGAGGCAGTCGATATGGTCGACCCAACCATAGTCGGACCGACCGTGGTCGAACCAACCACAGTCGGACCGACCGTGGTCGAACCAACCACAGTCAGACAGCCCATGGTCGAACCGACCATACCCAAACCTATACCAGACCAGGTCGATCCGAATGGACCTAATAAGGATGCTTGGGACGCCAAGCTTCCAGGTACTGAGGATATTTAACAATGAGATCTCAATCGATTATCTTATGTCTGGAATGAAATGGAACAGAAATGATGTCGACATAGATGATATATTTGCATACAAAGTAGCACTTGAGGTTATGGATTTGAATGAGGATCAAGAACCCACGTCTATATTAGAGTGCACTCGTAGATCAGATTGGCTTAAGTGGAAAGAAGCCATAAACGTGGAGTTAAATTCTTTAAAGAAGAGAAATGTGTTTGGTCCGATTATCAGGACACCATATGATGTTAAACCAGTTGGATATAAGTGGGTCTGCGTGAGGAAAATAAAGGAACATGGAGAAGTTGTGAGATATAAGGCAAGGCTCGTTGCACAAGGATTCTCACAGAGACCAGGAATAGATTATGAGGAAACATATTCCCCTGTGGTGGATGCTACTACATTTCGATTCCTTATAAGTTTGGCTATAAGGGAGAAATTGGATTTACACCTAACGGATGTAGTTACAACATACTTATATGGTCCACTGGATAATGAGATATACATGAGAGTTCCAAATGGTATTGAGCTCAAAGATAAGATGGTTCTCGAGAACAACATTGCATCAAACTGAACAAATCCCTTTATGGACTGAAGCAAAGTGGCCGAATGTGGTACAATAGACTGAGTGAATACTTAGTGAAAGAAGGATACAAGAATGATCCGACCAGTCCATGTATATTCATAAAGAAGTTTGAAAACAAAGGATTTGTGATCATAGCAGTGTATATTGATGATTTGAATATCATAGGAACATCTGGAGAGATTTCCCAAACAGTTGAATATCTCAAGAAAGAATTTGAAATGAAAGACCTAGGTAAAACAAAGTTTTGTTTGGGATTACATCTTGAGTACAAAAACAATGGAATCCTTGTGCATTAAATGGCATATACTGGAAAGGTACTCAAGAGATTCAATATGGACCAATGTCATCCTTTGTCATCACCCATGGTGGTTCGATCACTTAGTCCAGAAACCGACCCATATGGTCCTAAGAAGGATGATGAAGAAATACTTGGTCCAGAAGTGCCATATCTTAGTGCTATTGGAGCCTTGATGTGCTTTGCAATAAATTTGTTGACGAGATTCAGTTCATGTCCGACTAACAGGCACTGAAATGGAATTAAACATTTGCTTCATTACCTACAAGAAACGAAAGATCTTGGATTGTTTTATACTAACCAATTACAAAAATGTTTAGTTGGTTTTGCTGATGCAGGTTACTTATCAGATCCACACCAGGCTAGATCTCAGATATGTTATGTATTTACCATTGGTGGGATGGCTATATCTTGGAGATCCATGAAGCAGCCTATTACAGCTACATCATCCAATCATGCCGAGATTTTGGCTATACATGAAGCAAGCAGAGAATGTGTTTGGTTGAGATCAATGACCCAACACATCCGATCAGATTATGGGATGGTCGATGGAAAGGAGGAACCGACCATTATGTATGAAGACAATACAGCATGCATTGCTCCGCTCAAGGATGGATACATTAAAGGAGATAGGACGAAGCACATACTGCCCAAGTTCTTCTTTACCCAGGAGTTGCAAAAGGCATGTGAGGTCAAAGTGGTTCAGGTCCGATCCAATGACAATTCAGCCGACCTGCTCACCAAATCTTTACCAACCTCGACTTTGAAGAAGCTATTACATCAGATTGGAATGAGAAGATTGAAAGATCTTAAGTGAAGTACGAAATAGGGGGAGTAATACACGCTGTACTCTTTGTTCTTTACTTGGTTTTGTCCCAATTGGGTTTTCCAGGTTAAAGTTTTAATGAGGCAACACTTAGGGTGTATTAGACGGTTATGGCATCCAAGGGGGGAGTGTTATGAATCCTTTGTGGATTGCCATAACCCATTATGGGCGATGGGTCGATGGGCCATGTGGTCGGCCCGACCAATACCGACCCAAGTATAAACCTAGTACATAGAGGTTTAGTTATCCTAGTTGAAATAGGATTAGGTTTAGCCGACAATGAGTAAACCTACTGCATGTTGATTTTGGATATTTTTCTTTTTTTTATGTTTTGGATAATTTCCATTTATTGGTCGGTTGTAATCCTTATATAAAGGAACCTCTATTGCTTAATGAAAGACACAAGTTACACACGATTTCAACTCTCTTTTTCTCTTAGTTTACAACATGTTGTTGTTTTTTTCTGTTTTTAGCTAGGGTTTTTTCGCGAGCTGTATTTTAATTTAACAAAAGGAAGAACATTGACTCTCAGATCATAACGTTCAGTAGAGATGGCGAGCACTGATCGCGGGTTTGAGTCAATGTCTTTGGAAGAAGAAGAAGTTCCTTTCGACTTGCCTGATCTACCTCAGTTCAGTGCGATAGAATGAAAGAAGATGGTATTTTGGGACATAATTTTAACCCCGAGACTCAGAACATTGCTGATCTCATTAGGGACATGCCAAGAAAGTGGTAGGTGTATGGTAAGGTACACGGGACTTCTCTGTCTAAGACCACCTTCCAGTTTATTTTCAAGTTTGAGCATGAGTTGGAGGAGGTTATGAGGAAGAGAGTTTGGACGTTTATTGATTGGAGCATATAATAATCTACCGTGGACATAGACGCCTGATGAGGATTACCTAAAGTATTTGTTGGTCTTGGTCAGGATTCGTAATATCCCGGTTAATCATTACACGAGAGAGGCTATTATTGCGTTGGAGATCTTATTGGGAAGGTTGATGAGGTTGCTTTTGAACCAGATGATGAGGTTTTTCTTTGATGTCTCAAGACCGGTGAGAAGAACAAAGGTGGTGGACCTCCCTAAAGGAGGTGGTTATGTTACGATTTGGTACGAGTTCGAAAGAATTCAGAAACGATGCTACAATTGTCAGCGCTTGACTCACGATAAGGATAAGTGCCCTCTTCTTATCCAGGAGCGTCAATCGAAGGCAATGGATCGTAGGAAAAGAGTTATGGAGGAAAAAAAGAGTAGTGAGGAGGGAAAACAGAGTTTTGTTGTCACCATTGAGAAGGATGACCCTTTGTATTGGGTGTTTAAATGATGATCAAGTGGGTTTAGACAAAGCTACGGGATGGAGGAAGATCAATCCTGAGGTTTTACAGCAGATGAGAGCGTACATTCTGGCTGTTGAAAGAGGTGAAAAGCGTAACATGTAAGTAAATCAGTCTCAGACTTGGATAATGATCCAATAGGCCAAAAGAAGTTTTTGCGCCTTGAATCTCCTCCAGTAATCACGCATGAGGTAGACAAAGGGAAATGTTTCGTTTTTGGTTACTCGAAACAGAATGAACATCGTCATAGTGAGGACAATGGATCACGTGGTTCGTGTTCATGTGCGAAAAAGGAAGTGGTTCTATGCAGATACCCTCATCTGAAAGTTCACGAGGAAGGGGGACAGAACAAGCTGAGACAGAGAGTAATTTCTTCTTTGATTGTTTAACGGGTTTTAGCAGTAGTTTCTCTACTCCTAACTCTTCCGGGACTCAAAAGATGAAATTATATGGGAGGCATAGACCACCTAAAAAGTTCTGCAGACAAAATTCGTAGTCTGCAAACACTCATGTTGATAGAGGAGAGGAAGAAGGACAAGGAGTAAGTTTGGATTCAAAAAGGAAGGTTAAGGAGGTGGCGGGGAACTTTTCAAAAATCGCAAGGCATAACAAATCAGAGGTGGTCCCTAATGGGGGACTGCCAAACCAGTAATGAGCATACTGAGTTGGAATTATCGAGGCTTGAGACAGTCTCAATACTTGAAGATTCCCCATCTCAATCAAGGAGATACATAAAAAATATTTCTCTAAGATTATGTTTTTGATGGAGACAAAGCAGAGGAAAGAGATAGTGGTGGATTTACAAGTTGTTTGGGTTACGATAAGAGTATTTACGATGGAACATGTTGGTTTGAATGGAGGTTTGGCGTTGATGTGGTCACATAAGGTGAATATGTTTATTCGATACGCAGATAAGAACCTCATTGACGTGGAGATTACGTTTGCTGGCATGAAGTTATTTATATACTTTGTCTATGATGAGCCTGGTCATCGTGGAAAGGTAATAATATGGGAGAATCTGTTGCGGTTTGGGGTGCACAAAAGAGACAGCTGGGGATGGGTTGGGGATTTCAATGAAATCCTACATAACAGAGAGAAGATAGGAGGTCCAAGTAGGAGCGAGGGATATTTCCAGAGCTTTAGAGATTGTGTATGGGTATGTGAAATGGCTGAGCTCAGTGGCTTTGGTGATAGTTTTACTTGGTCAGGAATGCGAAGTAAGAAATACATTCAAATCAAGCTTGACCGATGTTTTGGAAATAAGGATTGGAAAGAACATTTCCTCTTGCGAGTCAAGTTTTTATGTACAGAATGGGCTCAGATCATAAACATGTTCTGGTGCGCTTTCTTGGACATCAGTTTGGTGCCCGTGGCTCCTTCAGGTTTGATAAGAGGATGGTTGGTAAACAGAAAGTACAAAAGTACATTGAGGAGGCCTGGAATGATCTTCCTAGGAGTGGTCAGAGATTGTTAGTGGATAGATTCGGAAGTGTTTGTAGGAATTTGGGAAGATGCAAGAGGGAAATCTGCAACAACTCAAGGGAGAGGATGGGTGTTTAAAGAGTTGATTTGAACCCCTGATTGGAGGAAAATAAGGTTTTTGAAACAGAGATAGCGAAAGCCTTTGGAGATGAAGAAGAATTCTGGCGCCAAAAGAGTAGAGATTAATGGCTAGTGGCAGGAGATAACAACACTATTTTCTTTTATGCCTCGGTGAAAGACTCTAGGCAGAGGAACCAATTGTCAAAACTAATAAATGAGGCGAGTCAATGATATGTCATGGATTTTACTTGTTTTTACCCATAATATATATATATATATATATATATATATATATGCATTTAGAGTTGTTTAGAGTCTTTACAGGTCTAGGTATTTATTGGACGAACTTGAAGTTTTTGGATCATTTCGGAGCTTTGAAGAAGCTCTTCTGAAAACCAAAAGTCGGAAACTGTTTTTATCATTTACCAACGATCGACGCTGACTCATGGCCGTCGATCGATGGCGCAGCCGCCCAGAGTTTTATGATGATTTGAAGAAATTATGAATCTTACCTAGAAGTTCCTATATCTGCAAGACAAGTCAGTGGCCGCAATTTACATTATTTATAGGGTTTCTATTAGTTTGTAACCCTAAGTGTTTCACACACCTCTCTTATAACAAAACACCATTGTTGAGAGAGAGAGAGAGAGAGAGAGAGAGAGAGAGAGAGAGAGAGAGAGAGAGAGAGAGAGAGAGAGAGAGAGAGAGAGAGAGAGAGAGAGAGAGAAGATCTTGAACTCCATGTTTCTTTACTCTATTTCTTATATGCAATTTATTCAGATTTTAATTATGTTCTTTATAATCATGTCTGAGTAACTCAACTGTTTGATTTACGGTTCTTCAAAGGTAGTCTATGAATTGGTAATGATGTATTGCTATTAGGGATATTTAACTAGTTCCTCATCTATATTGTTCTTATTGCTAGGATGAAAAACTGATCACCTTAAACCTAGATTTTAGGATTGATTGGTGCAAGTGAACGCTTGGTCAATTACCTGAACCGAAATTTAGATGATCTAAACTACTAGATGCATACGAGAGTTGCTCTAATAGGTTAGAGAATTTATCAAACCTTATCGCTGAACCTGTTAGAAGTAGAATTGACCGACGGTATATCGTGACCATCGATCGATGCTCCTGTAAGGATTAACAATCGTTTAACCTGAGTTTGAGTTCAAAACTATATTTAGATAAACCCCTGGTAAATTACTTAGTTACATTTTCATCTTACCTAGGAATTCTCTTAAGTCTAATTTATTTCCCTTTTGATAAAACCCACAAACCAATCTTGCAATCACTTTACTGCTTATTAATCTTTGTCTAGCTTTATTACAAAATAATAAATTATTGTGTAATCTTAGTGTCTCTATCAGTTTGATCCCTAAGTACTACAACTGAACCTCTTATATGAGAGAATAATCAGTATCTCTAGGGTAATTTAAGCATGTATCAAATTTGGCACCATTGCCAGGGACTCTTTCCTATTATCATTAGATTTAGTTTAGAATACAGTCTAGAATTTTATATTTATGTTGCTATTTAAATTATTTTCCTTTTCATGATGACACATGTACTTTTGGAAGAAAATACGGACTCTGGACGACAAGCGCCGATCGGCACTATGACAAATGCGGCGATCAATGAAAATCCGGAACCGTCGGGAGACGCCCATCCATCAGCATCAATCAATACCGATCAGCCGTAGGCGGGTAAGTCCCCTTTTTCTGATACAAATAATGAGGAATCACTTCTAGAAGATCCAAAGGGTCATGCATGCAACGAAACAAACAAATTCATTTAGAAGAAGGATTCAATCCCTAACAAAATCACAGAAACTTTAAATGAGATAAAACGCCAAATGCCAATGCAAGATTTCTTACATCCTAGCAGGACATATTCCAATAGGTCCGCAATAAGACTACCAAGCAATCCCGGTACAAAGGGTTTGGAACTCAATCCCGGTTTCATCGTCTTGGTATGTCACAATCCTATCAGTGAATCCCTTACTGAGCACCCGAACGATCACATTGAGAAGTTAGAAGACATGGTGAATGGCAATCTAATCGCTGCAAACCTTTTCCTTTCTCCCTCGAGGGGGACGCCAAGAGATGGTTGAACCAGTTACCTCTAGGGTTCCTGACTTGCTGGAAAGACGTAAGGAGCGCCTTCATCAACCACTTCTTCGACGAAGGAAGATAATGGGAAGCAAATAGAAAAATATCTACTTCCATTCAAGGATTTCGCGAACCTTTCAAAAACGCTTGGACAAGGTTTAAAGAGTACCATCAAGAATGTCCACATCATGGCTTCTCAGAACCCCAAATCATCAACACCTTCTTTAGAGGGTTGAAACTAAATTATCAAACCACGCTCGACACGGCCAGCGAAGGAAACTTCAGTACTAGAAAGCTTGAAGATGTGAAAAGGTTAACTGAAAACATAGCTTTAGAAAAACCTTCAAGAGAGTTCGTCACTGAAAAGATTGAACAAATAACGTCCGCAGAGGAGAGACACTTAATTGAAGTTAAAATAACTTTAGCATCAGTAGCTGCTCTTCTAGGTAGACGGGATCGATCTCAGGCATATGTCAAAAATGGAGAAACCTCTCCCAAACAAGAATTCACCAATGTGATGAGCTTCGAGGACCGGCCATTCGTACTTAATAGTAGCAGATTCACTAGAAACAAGACTTAACTGTAAAGATGCGAGAAAGGAGTACGAAGTCGAAAATGAATCAAGTTTTTACAGGAAATTGTAAGGTAGCCGCTGATGTCAACGAGAAATTAGATTTAATTTACTCAGAATTAATGGAGAAATTCGAAGCCTTGAGTGAACAAATCAAGACTATTGACATCCAAGTCGGGCAAAACGCTGCATCTATAAGGAGAGAAGAAGGATTTCTACCTGGAATGGAAGGACTGGCACTAACCCTAGACGCCTAACCAACGCCATTATGTTGAGAAGCGGAAAACAACTTAATTCAAGGAAGAATGAAGGCATTACAATGGATGAATTCGTGAAAGTCACCCAAGACAGGAAAGAAGACCGGCAACCAATACCACTTGAGACTGAAGATGAATTTTTTACAGAAGTAGAGGAATCTGACCAAGCTGAAGGATTAGAAGAATTGCCAGTCAACTTAAGCGATGATGAGACCAAATTGCGAGCTGATAAAAAATCGATCGATATCCTAAACGGAACGTAGATCGACGATCCAACCCTCCCAATCCTGAATTGTCAAAATCTACCAAGCCAGCGGAAACTAGAGTCTATCAGGCTATAACCCATTTTCTCCCAAATAAAACGAAATCGAAGCGAGAATTAGACAGATCCATATGCAAGAAAGCATTTGATAAGGTAATCATCGAAAGGCCACTTAGCGATGCCATAAAGATTTCGCCGCCAATAAAAGTACGTCAAAGATGCGATGTCGCTAGATTTTCAAACAAATGAGCAAAGCATCCTGATGGTTTATGAGGAAGTAAGTTCTATTATACGAGGAGAAACTCCGATTAAACTTCCGGACCCTGGCAGTTTTGTTCTAGATTGCAACATCCGCAATGAAAGATTCTAGAGATCTCTCTGTGACTTAGGCTCTAGTGTAAATCTAATGCCTTATTCTGTAGCAATTGCTCTCGAGTTCAATAAGTTCAAACCCACCAGGATAACCCTCGTTTTAACTGATATATCCACTAGGACTTCCGAAGGTATCCTTGAAGACGTGCCTATATGAGTAAATGTGTGTCATATACCTACAAACTCTATCCTGTTAAAATACAGACATAAGCCAAAATACCACCTTTTACTAGGTCGACCATTCTTAGCCACAACCGGAGCAATCATTGATGTAAGAGAAGGGCTTATATGTCTAAACATAGAAAATCTACCAATGGTTTTTGACATGGAGAAAATAATCAAGAAACCTTTGATCAACAGTCATGCCTACTATACATATCACCTCTTTGAAATAGCCAAAGAATCGTTTATGGAGATGTGTTCTGATGACCCCTCAGACATAGCTCTTACAGGCCCTAAAAGAGATGTTTTCGCTTTGAATGACCGATCGGATGAATCTGTGAGATTAATAAACGAAAGCAAGGAAGTAATGAATGTCAACATTAATGATAATGATTGTTCGTCAACCATCGATCGATACCCAGAGGCGACCATCGATGACACCATTCCACATCAGATGACTGGAATTCAGAAAAAGCCCCAAATGTCGAGCTTAAACAACTTCCAGCTAGACTTAAATATGCTTTCCTCTATGATAATTCTTATTCTGTTATTGTCAACACCAACTTGAGTGGTAGGGAACTTTCCTTATTGTTGAGTAAGATGAGGAACATCGAAAGGCTATTGGATACTCCCTCGATGACATTCCAGGAATTTCACTAGACTTATGTATGCATAGGATACACCTGGATGCCGAATCGAAATCATCTATCAAACACCAGAGGAGGCTAAATCCTAACTTGAAGGTGTCACTTACCCAATTTCAGATAGCAACTGGGTTAGTCTGGTGCATGTAGTTCCTAGAAAGGAAGAATCACAGTGGTGAAAAATGACAAGGATGAATTAATCCCTATAAGAACACTAACTGGACACAAGATGTGTATCAATTACAAGAGACTGAATGCCACCACCAGAGATGATAATTTCCCCGTACCTTTTGTAGATCAGATGTCAGAAGGGCTCGCAAGCCATCAAGACTATTGTTTCTTTGATGGGTATTCAAGATTTTTCCAGATCCCTAATCACACAGATGACCAAGAGAAGACTACTTTTACATGTCCATATGGAATGTTTGCATATCGCAGGATGCCCTTTGGCCTTTGTAACGATCTTGCTACCTTCCAGAGATGCATGATGTCCATTTTTATATACATGATTGAAGATTTCATGGAAGTTTTCATGGATGATTTGTCCATATACCGACCAGATATCAAAACATGCCTTGAAAACCTCTGCAAAGTGTTAGCATGCGAGGAGAAAAACCTAGTCCTTAATTGGGAAAATGTCATTTCATGGTCGGAATTGTTTTAGGACATAAAGTTTCAGCAGCCGGTATAGAGGTGGATATAGCCAAAATAGAAGTGATGACAGGTTTGCCACCACCCACAAATGTAAAAGACGTTAGACGTTTTTAAGAAGACGCCGGATTCTATAGGAGATTCATTAAAGATTTCAGCAAAATTGTAACCCCTTACAGCCCTCCTGTGCAAAGAACTCAAATTCGATTTCACACCCGAATGGCTAAAAGCTTTCAAAGAAATCAAATCAGCCCTTGTTACTGCCCCAAATGTACAGGCACCAGGCTGGGATTTGCCTTTTGAAATAATATGTGACGCCAGTGATCTCGCAGTAAGCACAATACATGGGAAGAAAAAGGACAAAAAACTGCACGCCATCTACTACGCTAGTAGAACTCTCGATGATGAACAAAGGAGTTATGCAAAGATGAAAAAAGAGTTATTGGCTGTGGTGTTTTCTTTTGAAATTTTTCGTTCCTATCTAGTTGGTTCAAAAGTAGTTGTCCACACCAACCACATTGCTTTGAAGTACTTAATGCAAAAGAAAGATGCTAAACCTCGAATTTTCAAAGGGATTCTAATCTTACAAGAATATGACATAGAATTTAAGGATAAGAAAGGAGTGAAAAACAGAGTTTCAGATCACCTTTCGAGAATTAGATTACAAGATGACGTCCCTATCGACGACTTCCTGGCCTGCCAAAATTTTTGACCAAGCAAACTCAATATTTATTGGAAATGTACGTCTAGCATCTGAAGAAGCATCGATCGACGTTCCTAATGAAACCTCCATAAACGTCTTAGACATGCAAACATAGACACAGAAACCAATGAGTTCATAATCAAATTATAGTCAAAGTTGCTTGTACACCCTCACAATTCAACCAAGCTTCTCCCGGAGATCAAAGTTTAAGTCGGGGGGTGTGCGCGCTGAACACGACTATCAATGATAGACCATGGTATGCCGACTGATATAGCCTATTTATTACCAGTTTTAGGCCAAGTTCTAGGCTCTAATTAAGGTCTATTATGTGTGTCTAGGATATGTTTTAGAGTATTTACAGGTCCAGGGACGTTTTGGAGATAAATGGAGATACTTAGAGCTTTTAAAGCATTTAGAAGAGAAGAATCCGTAGCTGACTTTTTGAGGAGTTGAAGTACAAGCCTGTCATCGATCGACGACACAACCTTGGAATCGACCGATGAAAAAATAAAAAGGTCGATCGATGCTGCACACTTTCCATCGATCGACGCCTAACTCGCAGACAGCCGACTGAATAACCCATATTTAGAAGACAACAGACAAGAATGCCCTGGACGAGTTTTGACCTAGGTTTTAGGGTTTTTATATTTATTCTCATGTATTGAGAGCATGAAGAGTGTGCATGTACAAGCTTAGCCAAGGCTTGACACAACTCACGAAGTTTTATAGTTTTAGGTATTTAGGGGAGAAGATTCATAACTCCTTAGGGAGATTTGTATTGGAACCTCAGTATTTTATCTATGCATTCTATTCAGACTATTGTTCTTTCTTTGATTATGTCTGCATAGTCATTAACTAGATTTAGGGTTGGATGATAGAAATCATGGATTAGCCCAAAAATAGAATTGCTAGTTAAGTTAATATACATCAGCTTAATGCTTGCATTCTAGAGTAGCTAACTAGGATCTCGAAAGTAGGACATGGGCGACTACGAGAGTAGGTTATGTGTCAGAATAGACTCCATTGAACTAGGCTGTTAGGCGCATGCGAGATCTGGTCAAATAAGTCTGGTGGACTTATCATATCTCGTTCACACTTCCTTCTGATTTCACCGTCAATCGACACAAGGCCTTAACCGTCGATCGATTTTCTTTCCTTTTGCTGGCATACGAGAGTTGGAGTTAAAAGGGTCAGAATAGTTAATATTTGAGTTCTAGTATATTTACATATATGTGCTTCATAACCAATATAATCCATTAGGCTTAAAACCCTAGATCCAGCATATTTACATTTGCATCAAGTTAGTTTATTAGAATATTTCCATACTTACATTATTTTCATATTTGCATTATTAGCATATTTCCATATAGCATTACTACTTCTTGATAAGGAATATTTTCTTAAATGATTGTTTGCCAACCAATATATATATTCACCTACCCTAATCTATAGAAATAAGAAATCTATTATGTCTCATTGCTATCTGTGGATTCGATCCCTACGTACTACACTTGAACTCTTTTGGCAAGAGTAATATTTTTGTGTTAAAGACTAGGGTTAATTTGATAGTAATTTGTTTATGATATTTATACCCTGCTAGAACAACTAAACACACAAATGTCAAATTTGGCGCCGTTGTCGGGAGCATTGATCGACATTAGATTTAATTTCTAGGATCTAGTCTAGGTTTGTTAGTACTTTCAAGTTACTAAATTTTTCTTTTCCTTGTTTTTCATGTGCATGCAAAGACACACCAGGAGCAATAAAGGACAAAACTACTATTCTCTGACCCCGATAAAATCGAACATACGATCCACAAAGAAAGACGACAAGCATCAATCGACAGCAACAACTCCGCGTCGACTGACACTTTCTTACGGGCAGCATCGACCGACATCAGAACTCTAGCATCGACCGACACTGATCACATACCGATGAACGACATCATCTTATCCGCATCGATCGACAGAAGCAGACGAGTTCAGATGGTAGAGACACTAATACTGACTAGGGATGAGAACGGGAACATGCATGACCAAGACGGTCATCTGCGTAATGCAAAAGGTCAAAAGATAGACGATCAAGGTTCTATAATCCCTTATACAAAAGCAGAAGCAGACGCTGCAGCAGCTCTACCTGAAGCTAATGCCCAAGCTGCTCAGAGAACACTAGATGACTACAACCGTCCAGAGTAGATCTACGCCAACAGATCCGCCATTCGCCCTCCAGCTCTTTAGAGGAATATTTTGAAATAAAGCCAGCCTTTTTTGGACTTGTAGCACAGACACCTTACCATGGGTTACGACATGAGCACCCTATGGATCATCTGGAGTGATTTGAGGATCTAGTTACTGCTATTAAAGCCAATGGAGTCCCTGAGGACTATCTCTTTTGTAAGCTCTTCAAGTACTCACTTGCTGGAGAAGCTTCATATTTTGCTTAAGCAATTACCAACATGATCCCTGACATCCTAGAATGACATCAAGAATGCTTTCTTGCGCAACTTATTTGATGACGCAAGAGCAGAAGATCTGAGGAGCAAGATTGCTACTTTTTCACAAGGAACCCTCGGAGTCTTTCAGAAACTGTTGGATGAGATTCAAATCATACCAAAGAGACTTTCCACACCATGGGTTCAACGAAGTGCAACTTCTAAGCACTTTATTTAAAGGTATTGGATTACAATATCAGATGGCTTTGGACACATTTAGTGAGGGAAATTTCAGCACTAGGAATCTTGAAGAAGCTACAAGTTTGATTGAGAATATGGCATCCCGCAGCAGCACCGAGAACACAGACTTTGAAAGAAAGAGATCAACTCCAAATATGAGTAAGGATCAGATAGAAGAGGTCAAGTCAAAACAGGATATTGTTCAGTAATTCTTCAGGAAGCAGATCACTTTTGCAGAGGTAGAAGCAATAGAGTCTGGATATGATGAGATTGAAGAAGGGGATGTGAACTACATTGATGGGAATGGTTTCTGAGACAAGGAAATCTAGGTTTCAACAGGAACTCCTATGGGAATGGTTCACAGCGAAAGACTTTCAATAACAACAAAACTTGTGGATCTTCTTACTACCAGAATCCTCCACCAGAGACTCAGGAAAGCAAGATTGAAGCAATGGTTGATGGAGTTTTAGAGGGACAGCAGAAGATGAGTGTGGATTCAATGTAAATATAGATGGGCTGTACCTCAACCTCAACACCAAGTATGAGAACCTCAACACCCATGTGAAGAAGGTGGAGAATCAAGTGCTGCAAACAAGTGAAACCATTAGGAGACATGAAATCCTGATCAAGGAGAAAATTGAAGCTGGACAGAAGCACCACGTCAACGCATTGATTGATGATGATTTTTGGCAGGAAGTTAAGAGGGAAAGGCTCCAAGAAAGAGATTTTCGTGTGGAAAGTTTGACGTCATTTGGCAATTCGCATTGGTGTCGATCGACATCCACCAATGAGCATCGATCGACAGTGAATCCTGCAGCATCAATAGCTTCGTGTGAATCGACTAACGTCGATTTACACCTAAATAAGACAGTCGATCGACATAGAGATAAAGAGATCGATCGACAATGCGACATGAGAATCGATTGACTTATGAGGAAGCCGGTTCGACTACCAAGCATTCCTGCAAATTTGATTGTGCATCCAACCAGAACGGTTTCAGAACTGTATATTGACAAATCTGAAAGTATGGATCTTGATAGAGAAGATGAGGGACACTCCAAGAGGAAGCAAAAGAATCCAAAACATCTACGCAGAGAAGCAAATGAAAAAGAGATGGATACCTTTACCAAAAGAGTTTAAAAAAATCCTTTAGATACTTGTTTTGATGAAGCTTATTATACTCACAGATTGTGGATGTTTTTCAGGGAAACAAAAGTGATAGACGAAGATATAGAAGTCATGTCAATCATCCCAGAGAAAAGATGAAACAGAGGACCTGTCAGAAGAAGAAGAGTGATCCTGGGAAGTTTGTGATTCCATGCTTTATCAAGGGAAACAAATACCCCAATGCCCTCTGTGATACTGGATCACCAATGAGCATTATGCCAACAACTATGGCAGAGGAGCTGAACCGGAAAGTGGAACCCTCCAATGATTCCTTCACATTTGTAGACTAGGTTAAGTGAACTCAGGAGGAATGATAGAAGATGTTCCAGTGCAAATTAACAACACCTTAGTACCAGTAGACTTCCACATGATGGACATCAGAATCGATTAGAACTCTTCACTATTACTTGGGAGAGCATTCATGGCTACCGTGGGAGCTATCTACGATATGAAATTAAACAGGATGTATCTATCTCTAATTGATCAAAATATTTTCTATGAACCTGTCAAGAATAAGAACATGCTTCTACGATTATGACTTCGATGAAGAGTCGGAGGATGGAGCATTGATCGACACCCAGCCCAGACTATCGATCGACACGCTTGCAGTTCAGCAATCGGTCGACACCCACTATAGAAACCCTTACAAAAAAAA